>JAJPUD010001128.1:476093-489762 GCA_023553655.1 Myrmecobius fasciatus | reverse complement strand
TTTTTTTTTGTTTTTTTTTTTTGCAAAGGTCAATGTTGAAAGGTCACTCATGTTTTGTAAATAAAAAGCTTTATAAAAAAAAAAAGAATAAATAACCTCTGAGATGTCATTAGTCAACTGAGCAAACATCCTCCTTGCTAGGCAAAATGAACAATGCAAAGGAACTTGTCAGTATAAATTGTGCGATGTCCCTCCCTCCCCCAAGACCCAATGTTTTCCTTCACTGGGTAAGCCAAGTTTCAGGTCTTGCTGTTGAAAGTGGGGTCACAAAGGAGGGCAAATAGGAGAAGTGGGCCCCTGAAATTAAATCCTAGCACTTGCTGGTGGGAAAAGGAAGGGTCACAGGTCACAGTAAACCCATGGTATTATACCTTGAGGGATACATTTGCTTTTTGGAATTTAATGCACTGAAAAAACTCACCAACTTTGGAGTCAGAGCATCTCTCTCTGCTCTTAACTGTATGGTCTTGAGGAAGTCACTAAAATTGGGCCTCAGTTTTTCCATATGTAAAGGGAGGGTAGTTGAATTAGATTTCTAAGGTCCTTTCCAGTTCTAATCCATATGATTGCAAAACCCTGTACATAATAAAATAAATAACTCAGAGAGTAGTTCTTTAGGGCAGGACTTCTTAAACTTTTTCCACTTGCAACCTTTTTCACCTGAGAAATTTTTACATGACTCTGGCTATATATGTATATAAATTCGGTGTACAAATCAAATATTTACTGATAATGAATAATAATTTCACCAACCCCCACATTCAGTTACAAGATCCCATATAGGATAACAAACCATAGTTTAAGAAGCTGGGTTTTAGGGCAGGTAAAGCAGATATAGAATCTAAGGCAAAACATTCATCTCAGAGAACTGAAATTCTAATGTACTTTGATATTATATCAGAAAATGGTCTATTTAGAATTTAGAATTCAATTCTGAGTTTGAATTCAGGCTCTGCTCCTTCCTGGTTAAGTGAGCTTGAACAAGTCACACAAGCCTCTAAAAAATAACAATGTTGTACCAGGTAACCAATGAGTGCCTCCCTCTCTATATTCTATATGGCTCCAATCCTTGTACCTGGATCTTATCTGACTTCTCCATCTATGATCCCAGCCAAGCTATAGACTATTGTCACATACTTGGCCAGTATGGTCTCTACCATTTTAATGAGCTGACAACATATTTGTCTGAGTTATAAATGTATGCTGATTTTGTACCTTAGATTTCCAAAGTACTGCATCATTCCTTTCAAAGCAAGTTCATATCTATTATCTCATTTTATATAATTTATGCTTTTACATCTATTCTCACATTTTACCCTCCCAACAGCACTGGGAGGGAGCCAATTGCAGGTTTCAGTGACATTTTACAGATAAGAAAACAAGAGCAAAATGGTTCTGTAGGTCACTCAGCTAGTCTGTTTGCCCCTCTTCGGCTCTCTGTCCAGTTTGATCTATGCTAAGGACAAACATTGCCTAACACATAATGTGCCTCCTTCCTTTCAACCAGGTTTGTACAACCAGAATTATCTAAACATTTCAAACTCTAAAACTTGATTTCTTTTTGCCTGAATTACTCAGAGAGCTGAAGAGAAAAGCAGAAATCTTGCCGTCTTTGTGCCTTCCCCCATACCTGGAATGCACTCCCTCCTCACCTCTGCCTCATAGTATCCTGCTTTTCCTTCAAAAGAGAGCTGAAACACCTCCTTCCACATGAAGCCTTGCCTGATTATCCCACTCCTACTCCCTAGTTGCTGGTGCAATTTCTTCCAAACTCCCCTGGTGTTAGCCACCATATCTGTATAGTACTGTATTATGCTATTATGTAAGAATAATATAGTGTCCTTCCAAACCATTCTGAGTTGTTAGGGTTTGTTTGTTTGTTTTTTTTGATAGACATTTGAATAATTGACTTGCCCAGGGTTACACAGCTATTAAGATCTGATGTCAAATTTGAACTTCGGGTGCTTCTGACTCTAGGTGCTCCAGTGTTCTATCTAGCTGCCCTTCCAAACCACTTTGGTATCAGCTACTAAGTCTATATGGTACTATACGTATACTATTTTGTAAATATTATATTATATAGTTATATGGTACTCTCCCAAAATACTCTGATATTTAACTATTTTATTATTAACTATAATTTTACTATTATATGTACATTACTATATAACTATTATGTAATAGTTACATGGGGCAACGGCATGGAGCAGTGAGTGGATAGAGTTCCAGGCCAGGAGTCAGGAAGATTCATTTTCCTAAATATAAATCTGTATTGAGATACTTCTAGTTGATGACTTGGGAGGGTAAGTAACCCTCTCAAGTCATCACTTTCCTATTGTGTTTTCTCTCCCAATAAGGATAAGAGCTTCTTCAGGGCATGTAATAAGTGCATAATAAATATTTCATTAATTCATTTTTGTATACCATATTGTGTTTGATCATGAGGCATAATGAAGATTATTAATAATAATTTTTAGCACACCAGGAATTTCATCTGCATTCCTCTACCAGTACAAATCAAGGCCTGCTTTGTAACCCTTTTTGCCTCTGTTTCCTCATCTGTCAAATGAACTAGAGAAGAAAATGGCAAACCATCTACTTTTGCCAACAAAACACCAAATGGACCATAAAGAGTTGGACATGACTGAAATAACTGAATAATAAAAAATAATTATACAGTACTCTATCTCTCACCCAAACCTCTAGTATCTAGCTACTTTGTATTTATTTGATTTATAGTTATGTGATATACACTCAGATATTTACTTGTTATCTCCTCTCATTAAAATGTAAACTCCTTATGGATAAGAATAGTATAATTCTTTGCATTTGTTTCTCCAGGACCTAGCCCAGAGCCTGGCATATGACAGATAATAAATGCTTAATTGTAGTCCTCAGGTGAGAGAACAATCAGTTCCTCCATGGACCTGGCCTTGAATCCCTTCCAGCTTAGTTGTGCCACCATAGCTTGTACACTCCATGGAAACTCTATTATTACTCCCCAATGATTCAAAGAACCATTAGGTGAAGGTTCACCCCATATTCACCAAGTAATTGCCCACTGTCTACTTCATTTATATATAAACCTGTCAGGAGACTCAGCCCTCAGTCTATCAGTAACAACACTCAGGCACAGTCACATAAAAATATACACATACCTCATTCTCCTATGTACCCACAATCAGAAATCACACTTCCCCATGTTCTAAGTCACCTAAACACAGTCCTGTGCCATCCTCTCCCTGGACCAGGAGGGGTTATTTAGTAGACTATGTTTATAGCTTGCCATCCAAACAGCCACAGGGAGGGCCCTACTGGGGTTCCTAAGTCTTGTCTGCAACCTCAGATCAGATTAGCAAAGAGGTACCAGAAGAGAGAGGAGAGGTTTGGCAACCAGCCAGACCCTGGATCAAAATAGGAATAGTCTATGGCAGAGAGAAGAGCTCACACCTAGTTCTAAGGGGATGGTACTCTCCCTCAAATGAGCAGTTCTATTTTGGGTCCCTCGGTGTCTAGTGCTCTGCTCTCATTGTGGTTCAGGGGCACTTTTGGAAACATCAGCCTAGGAGGTCCATGGCAGTACTAGGCTGCTAATTCAGAAGGCATGATCAGTTTGGCTTACCATGGTTTTTCCTATCCCCTTTTTTGGGCATTTTAAAGGAAAATAAGGAAGGAGAATAGGACCATATCTCATCTCACCCCATAGAAACTCTACATAATTCTAACTCACAGCCAGCACAGCTACAACTTGCTTCTGCCACATAAAAATCAATATAGAACTATACATGGAAGTTACAGAAAAAAAAAAATTCAAGTCCCTTTGACCCAGAAAGCCATGTTGAGGTGTTCCCCCGAGTGTCCATTAATGGCAAGAAAGAACCTATCTATACAAAAAGATTCCTAGAAGAACTATTTACAACAGCAAAAAAACTGAATCAAATGATATACCAACAACTGGGAAATGGCTAAATCCATCATGATACATAAACACCAAAGGAGAAGACTACACTGTTGGGAATAATGATGAAAAATACACCACAATATGGAAAGGCAAAGTGCTCCAGAGTGAGAAAAAAAATAACCAAAAGGATAATATGTACCTTGACTAATAATAATGGTATCCAACATTTATAAAATGCCTACCATGTTCAGACACTGTGGCTATGTGGCTTTTCAGTTAGTCTCATCTGATCGCCCAACAATCTTGAGAGTTAGGGGCTATTATTATTTCCATTTTATAGTTGAGGAAACTGAGGTAGACAGAAGCTAAGTGACTTGCCTAGGGTTACTCTGATAGTGTATGAGGCTGGATTTGAACTTTGATCTTCCTGACTGAGGTCCCAGCACACAGTCTACTACAGCATCTGGCATATATACAACTATATATGAGAGAGACTTTAAACAGAAGTTCACAGTAAACATAATAGAGACCAGGATACTGACTTGCTCAAGTTAATATGCATAGTCTTTTAATATTTTAACAGTCTTTAAATAATAAGAAGGTATATTTGCATCATTCCTGACCAGCTTTTGTCTTGTTTTTGTTTAATTGTTTTGAGGATTTTTTCTTCTTGATTTGATTCCCCTTGGCGATTTTTGCTGTTGTTGCTGTTGGGTCAGTTGGGTTTTGTTTTGTTTTTTCCTACTTTGACTTTTTTGCTCTTACATTACATTAACTCCGCTACTAGACAATGTGACTTGAAGTCAGGAAGCCCTGAGTTCAAATCCTGTCCTAGGTATCTACTAGCTGTTTGAAACTGGGCAAATCATTTAACCTAGGTCTGTCTCAGTTTCCTTATCTGTAAAATGGGTATAAAATGGCACCTATCTCCCAGGATTGTTTCTTTGGCTCAAAAGAAATACTATTTGCCAAGAACTTTACAAACTTTAAAGTGCTATATAAATTCTAGTTATGATTATGATTAATAAATTGGATATATATGTATAAATTGTCTCTTATAAGTTGATGCTTGCTAGTTTCCATGAAAGGCAACATAACGTGGTGGATGGATAGTTGGAAACATCAAAAAAATGACTACTTAATATATAAGTAACCACAGGAAATCACTAATCTCTCTTGGATACCTCTGTAAAATTTGTCTATTGTTCTATTAAGTCAGTTGGAGCAGTGGGCTACTGTCAGGAGCAGACATGACAATAGCTCCCTTAGACCTCCTTCCCTCTCCAATGCCATATGGGAGCATGCCTATTCAACAGGGCAGGGTGTGGTCTCTGAGACTCTACCTGGGACTTGTGAGTGGAACCTTTTTTACCTCTAGGTAACCAATAAACCATACCACTTATCCAGTGGCCACTAGAAACAGCATCAAGAGAGTCACGGCTTGAGCAAGGATTAATCAGTTAACCAGTTTTTTCAGTTTTATAGCCCTTTAAGGAAAATCTACCTTAATTGATGTTGGCCAGGGACATTGAGAGATGTGCTGGTAGATACTGGTCCTATCACATTTAAATTGGTGGAAAAATTTCCCACCTCAAAGAAATAATCAATCCTTCACTAGTAGGATGAATGCTGAATGAAATTAGAACAAAAGAAATCAAGTTTTAAAATTGTAATTACAATCAAAAAGAGGAGAAAGATGAAAATCTGCCTGTTGGGAATTTGCCTGTTCTGCTTAGCTAACAATATTCCATTTTATGAAGGTATTGAATTTTATTCTCCTATGTCCTTCCTCAGTCAGAAATCTCCTCTTAGCCTCAAGTTTCCCTGCCTTTAAAATATCCAGGACTCCAGTTCATTCCCAAAACTTTTCATTATTCAAATTTTTTCCTCCTTCCTAAGAGAATATGACTACATTCCCCATCTTAAAGGATTTAGACCTAGAAAAGATCTTACATAGTCCATCCGACTCATTCATAAATGAGGCATCTGAGCCCCAGAATGAACATGTAATTTGCCCAGAATCACACAGCTACTAAGTAATATGTTATGTCAATGTGGCCTAGCAAAGAGAAGGCTGGGCCAGAAGACCTGAGTTCAAATCTTATCTCTGACAATTAATAATTGTATGACCATGGACAAGTCATTTAAATTTCCTAAGCCTCAGTTTCTCTCCCTATAAAATGGGACCTAGGAAACTTATCTCACAGGATAACTGTGAGATTCTAATAGAAAACTCAGGATGGTACCTTTGCAAGCTGTGTCCTATCCACTACTGGCAAGGCTAGTGTTCCTGTATTCTTCAATGCTTCAGGTTGAGCTGCTAGACTTCTGAGAGAACGACTGCCTAATAGTATGCAAATTGGAATTAGCTCCCATAAAGATGTTTTATGCATGGAATCTCTATTAGATTTCATTTGGAAACCCATCATCCATCACCCATGCAGAGCCTGGCATCTGAATCAGCAGTTTCCTATCCACTGGTGCCTGATCTTGGATTCATCTCCCACTCTTGTTGGGACTAAGCAGCTCCTTGACTTTGAGCTTAAGCCAGTGGAGTCTGCAACCACCTCCAAAGTCTGGAAGGCTGTCCCAACTTTCATTAGCAGGGGGTGATCTTTAGCATAGGCAATGGAGGAGCAACCTCTCCAATCAGACCTCCCTCCAGATTTCTAGAGCCATTTTCTGGAGCAGCCAGGTGCTAAAAGAAACCCAGTGCCTTATATAAAGATGCCTACACATCCACTTCAGCAAAACAGAAAAAAAAAGAGGGGAAGGGAAGAGAGCAAGCATTTCTATAGTGCCTTCTGTACTAAACTCTTTATAAATATTATTCCATTTGGCCCTTGGGATTCCCACAGGATAATATTTGATGCTAGGAGAAATGATTCTTAGAGTTATTGAAGAGTTACAGCTCTGGATAGGAAAACATTGACCATTTGTACAAATATTCATCAGAGTAAGCCTAGAGTAGCAAGAAATAATTCTGAGAGCTCAATTCTTCCCCAGGAGGCAGCAGGTGAAGTGATAAGTGTAGATTTAGAATAAGAGATCTAGGTTAGCATCATAGTTCTGCTAGTAATTTACCAGTGTAACCTTAAATAAGTCACTTTACTGGACTTCAGTGTCAGTCAGTTGGTCAGCCAATGAACATTTATTGAGCCCTTATTACATTCATAATCTCAACCCTCAAGGAGCTCATTCTAATAAGGAAGACAATGTGCAAATATATATATATATATGTATTTATATATATATATAGTACACAGTATAAATAGAAAGCAATCTCAGAGCAAAGGTATTAGCTTTAGCATAAAGCAAGAGGGGGAAAAGATAAAGCAAGGAAAGTCTCCTGAAGAAGGCAGGATGGGAAACAGGCAATGAAAAACAGAAGTCTCTTTACTCTACGTTTCTTGAGCGCCCTTCTAATTATTATGATCTCTTTGGAAGAAAAGGGCATCTTTGGGAGAGGGAAACAAAGCTTCACAACAAAATGGGGGCACTAAACTGGAGCACATGTACCTCTAGCAGGGTGTGAAAAGCTAAACAAAAGGACATGAGAAGTATTTCACAAATAACTGTATTATCCTAATGAAATTAATCTCTTCATTTTTATTCTTTATGTGTATATGCATGGTAAACTCTAAAATTGATTTCCTTTCATAATGAATAGGAGGTGAAAAATGAAAGCGCTGGAATATGGGAACCGAAAATGGTTAGGAAGCTCTGCAATAAGAGTGCTGCAGTGTACGCCTGCATACACCTCTGAAACTCCTCTGGCATGTTTGCTTTTTCCTGGTCTAGCAGTGAGGACTGGATTGTTTCCTTCCAGTGACACCATTCCAGGGGACAGATTTCATGAATGACATGCAAGCCAGAGAGAAAAATCTTCATGACAATTAACCTGAGAGCAGCTTTAGGTGTTGTCTTGAAGTATGGAATGGTATCTAAAGAAGTGAGTAGGGGTAAAAGTAACACTGAATAGTCTCAGGCAGAACAGTAGGACCTCCTCACTAGTCACTCCCTTCCATCTTAGGAAATTACCCATTCAAACAGTAGAACATTAGAGACCTGGAAACAGGAGTCTGTTGGACACTGAAGCTACCAAAAAAATCCACATAAAATAATACCCAGTGTGGGGTAAATGAAGGAGAAAGTTATAAATAAGGGAGGGTTTTCTTTTCTTTTTTTTTATTTTTATTTTTTTTATATAAAGCTTTTTATTTACAAAACATATGAGTGACCTTTCAACATTGACCTTTGCAAAAACTTTTTTTTCCCAAGCTTTTCCCCTCCTTCCCCCCACTCCCCACCCCTAGATGACAGGTAATCTAATACATGCTAAATAGGATAAATTATATGACAAATACAATACATGTATACATATCTATACAGTTATCTTACTGCACAAGAAACATCAGATCTAGAAAGAGAAGAAGAAAAAAACAACCTAAGAAGGAAAACAAAATGCATGGAAATATTCACAGAAAGCGTTAAAATGCTGTGTTGTGGTTCACTCTCAGTTCCCACAGGCCTCTCTCTGGATGTATATGACTATCTTCATCGCAGAACAACTGGTTTGAATCACATCATTGTTGAAGAGAACCATGTCCATCAAAATTGATCATCGTATAGTCTTGTTGCTGTGTATAATGTTCTCCTGGTTCTGCTGATTTCACTCAGCATCAGTTCATGCAAGTCTCTCCAATCCTCTCTGAAATCCTACTGTTGGTCATTTCTTGCAGAACAATAATATTCCATAACATTCATATACCATAATTTATTCAGCCATTCTCCAATTGATGGGCATCTTTTCAATTTCCAGTTTCTTGCCACTACAAAAAGGGCTGCCACAAACATTTTTGCACATGTGGGTCCCTTTCGGGAGGGTTTTATTTTCAAGAATTTTGAGGGACAGACATCATGATACTGATACCCAAAAGAAAAGTGTATAAGATGCACTTTTTAAATACATTCACTAACTCATTTAATTAAAAATCAAGAATTTTTTAAAATGCAAAGAAAGAAACAGAATGAAGTTCAGAAAGAGACACAGACAAGCAAGATAACTTTGTAACTAATATTGTAAATGTGTTATGCATTTAAGAAGCTTAATACAGATTTACTCTTTCATATACATTCCTCTTTTTCTATTCTTTATATGTGGAAATGTTTGTGTTTGTTGATATTTATCAAGTCCATGATAATAAAAAATAAATTAAAATAGCCCTCAATTTGAGAAGCCTATGAACAAATATCAAATCAGCAAATGTTTATTAAGAGTCACATTATGTGCAGGGGGGGAAAGAAGGGGGGAAACTCTTGTGTCCCTAAAGAGAAGACAATAATAATAGTTACTATTTACATATCACTTTACATAGATTATCTCATTTGAACTTCACACTAACCAAGTGAAGATAATCAAATCAAGTCTACTCAACAAGCTTTTATTAAGTGCCCCCTATATGTCAGGCATTATGCTTAGCAACAAGAATATAGAGAGTGATCTTTGAATGAATTCAGTAAAACTAAGAGGAGGGAGGTGGGGGTGATATGAGAGTGCCTTCTTGGCACAGGGGACAAGAACCAAATCAAGGAATTGGGGGATGAAGCATAATGGGTGAAGAATAGCAAGAAGAAGATTCAGCTAAATGGTAGAATGTGAAAATGGAAATAAGTAGGTAGGACTGGAAAGGTAGGTTGTGCCAGTTTGTGAAGGGCTTTAAAAGCTAAATACAGGAGCCATCCTTGAGATAATAGGAAACCTTTAGAGTGTATTGAGTAAAGTAGTGACATGGCAACAAGAAGACCATATGATGATCAATTCTGATGGAAATGGTTCTCTTCATCAATGAGATGTTTCAAACCAGTTCCAATTGTTCAGTGATGAAGAAAGCCATATACACTCAGAGAGAGGGATCTGAATGTGGACTACAACATAATATTTTCACGCTCTCTATTGATCTTTGCTTGCATTATGTTACCCTTCTCAGATTTTTTTCTTCTTGTAGATCTGATTTTTTCTTGTACAGCAAGATAACTGTATAAATATGTATACACATATTCAATTTGTCAAGTATTTTAACATAATTAACATGTTTTAAACTTCCTGCCATCTAGGGGAGGGGGTGAGGGGTAGGAGGGAAAAATTTGGAACAGAAAGCTTTGCAAGGGTCAATGCTGAAAAATTACCCATGCATATGTTTTGCAAATAAAAAGCTTTAATAAAAATTTTTTAAAGTAGTGACATGATCAGATTTGCACTTTATGAAAAATACTTTAGCAGATGTGTAAAGAATAGATTGGAAAAAGAGGGAAATTAGATTATTATAATCTTCTAGAAAAGAAATTTATGGTAATATAGATAGGCAGAATGCTAGAGTTAAAAGGGACCTGAGAGATGATCTATTCTAATGCTCTTATTGTACACAGGAAAAACAAATATATAGGATGAGGAAATTGCCCAGTATAGCTCCCTCTGCTCATTCTCTATTCTCCCATCTGGAAGGTCCACTCAAATGCCAACTCCTGAAGTTGTCCCCTTCCCTTCAAATCTCATGATATTGTATGTCAAACCACTCTTAGGCATTTGTCACACTTTATTTTCTTTATTTGTTTGTCATATTTATGTGTCAGAAGTTCATTATCAAAACTATAGGCCAACAGGTGATTTTTTTTGCTAAATTCCATATTCATTTAAGACATATTCATTAGGTATCTATATGGGCAAAGCATTGTTCTGAGCACTGGAAAAGATTCAGAGCAATTCATTAAATCTAAATCAAGGAGGGGTTAGAATTATATTCAATAGGTACCTAGTCTGCAGATAATAGGAATGGTGCATAGAAAAAAAAAAAAAAAACCCAAAAAACATTGCATCCCTCTTACTATTTAAATACATCATCATTGTCATTGTCATCATCACTGTTAGCATTTATATAATGCTTTAGAGTTTGCAAAGTAATTTACAAATATTATCCTATTTGATTCTCATAAAAACCCTAAAGGTTAAATGCTATAGCCTTAATATCTATTTTACAAATGAGGAAAGTGAGACAAATAGAGGATAAATGACTGACTTGCCCAGTAGTATCCGAGACTGGATTTGAACTCAGGTTTTCTGACTTCAGACTCGATAGTGTATACATCGTGCCACCTACCTGTCTTTGTAAGTACTTATTGAATAAATGAATGAATGCAAAATGAGTGACCATTACAGTAAGTGCTATAGCTGATCTTTGAAGGAGTTGGTAACAGGACATCCCATGTCTATGGTGTGACTTGAACAAAGACAAGCATGGAGGTAGGTATTTCTCCCATCTGGAATGTCTTAATTGTTCTTTGCTGTTCATTTAAGTTCTACCCATTCTTTGAGATCAGTTTAAGACTTAGCTCTCTGGCCACCTGAGTCCACAGTAATAACTCTTCCTCTGAACTGCTAAAGTACTTAATATCCCTACTCCTCACTTGGCACTTATTCATGTCTTTAATAAGATCTTTTGTACTCTCATGTTTTTTATTTTGATGCATTACATCTTTTCTCCCAACCAAACCATAAAATGATAAAACACAGGGATTGTGTCCAATTCACCTCTGTATCAACCACCAGATTCTACATGTCATAGATGTTCAACAGATGTTAATTGATTGATCTTTATATCTATTCTCATATTCAGTGAAGTCATTTGCTGTGGCTGGGGACTCTATTTAATCATATACCAAGGATGGAGAGGCTGAGACTTAAAAATAGTCTTGGAGTCAGTACTAGAGTCATTGCTGTCAGTTTTCATTCTAACTGGGAGAGAACATGCTATATTTAGAATTTAGAATCACAGGATCTCAGAGTCAGAAGGGAGTATGGGATCCCTAGTTTAAGCTTTACCTAGATGGGGACCTCTTTTAAACCTCAGATAAAGGGTCTTCCATCTTCTCCTGAAGATTTCCAGTGACTGGTGACATATTACCTCATTAAGTTTCATTGTTGTTCAGTCATTTCAGTTGTTTCCAATCCCATTCTTCATAGCCTTCATTTAGGGATTTTCTTGACTTAGATACTAGAGTAGTTTGCCATTTTCTTCTCTAGTTAATTTTATAGATGAGGAAACTGAGGCAAAGTTAAGTGACTTGTATGTAAAAAACATATAACTAGTATTATCTAAAGCTGTATTTGAACTCATGAAGATGAATATACCTGATTCCAAGGCCAGCACTCTATGCACCATACCATCCAGTTGCCCCTCATTAGGTAACCCATTATATTTTTTGGACAATTCCTAATTTTTAGAAGGTTCTTTCCTTACATTAACTAAAATCTGCTTTCTTATAAAGTCCTTGAATTGCTCTTAGTTTTGCCTCACAAACAAAACAAAACAAATCTAATGTCTCTGCTATATGACAGCCCTTTAAGGGGCTTAACTTAACATGATTCTCATGTGATATTGTCCTCAGTTCCCTTACCAATTCAGTCAATAGATTCCAGCCTTTTACTATCCTTCTTAAAACACAGCATCCAAAATTGAAGCTAATTCTCCAGATGTGGCCTGACAACAATAGAATACAACAGTATTATGATCCTGTCCTCCTCCAACCCACTATGCCTTGTTCTGGACATTATGTTCCTTCTAATGCAGCCTAAGATTACACTAGTTTTTTGGCTCAATCTGCTCTTTTGTTTCATTCAGGATTCATTCATTTACCCATTCAACAAATATTTACTATCAACCTAATATGTTCAAAGTGCTGTGGCCTTCCTTATATTGTTTGCAGTTCCCTAAAATCTGCAGATTTTAAGTAGCTTCGAGCTTAATAGCCATTTCCAGCTTCTGGTATGGTTTGCAAATCATCTGGAACCAAAGATGAAACTCAATAGGGATGAATGTAAAATCTTACACTTTAGTTCAAAAAATCAACTTCAAAAATGCACAGTGAGAAGGGCATTATTTGACAGTCAATTTATCTGCTAAAGGTCTCAGGATTTAGTGGACTGAATCTCAATATGAATTAGCAGTGTGCTGGGTCTGGGGTCAGGATTCATGTTCAAGAGTTCAAAATTAGCCTCAGACACTAGCTATGTGACCTTGGGCAAGTCACTTAACCCTATTTGCCTCAGTTTTCTCACCTGTAAAATGAGTTGGAAAAAGATCACTCCAGTATCTTTGCCAAAAATAAAACAAAACAAAAAACCTCAAATGGGGCCACAGAGTTGGACACAACTGAACCAATTGAACAGCAAAAAAAAAGGCCAAAAAAAGAGGTGATTTGTCGATTTGAACCCAGATCCCTTGACCCTTTCCATTATGTTACACAATCTGAATTACAGGGAGAGTCTATGAATTGGCATCGATGGTACTCTGGATGCTGCATCCTATGGAGAAGTTGCCTTGACAACCCATCCTTCCAGGTGTTAAGAAAAAGGGAGATAGTGTGAATAGAAACAGAAAAGGTCCTTGGGTAATAGACAATATATGTGAGTTTCTTCCTCCTCGTGGTACCTTTTCAAAGTGATCATCCTCATTTTAGGACCATGTCCCCTATTTCCACCCCCAACCTCAGTGGGGAAGAAGCATCCATCAGATAATGCCAAAGCTGCATGGTTTCAGCAACACTGGCAGCAACCTCTACATGCTAAATACAGCGGGCTCATTGGAGCTGTCTAGACAGGAAGCGAGGCTGACAAGATGAGAACACTCCTCTCTCTCAGCAGTCAAGCTGGCGGGCAGTGACCCCCACAGCAGCCCAGAAAACAGTTCTTCTTCATACTTGGGGGAAGGG
>JAJPUD010001128.1:450346-476083 GCA_023553655.1 Myrmecobius fasciatus | reverse complement strand
CCCACAGCAGCCCAGAAAACAGTTCTTCTTCATACTTGGGGGAAGGGAAAAAGCAAACAATTCCATTTGCAAACATTTGAGCCTCTCAGTAGATCTGGAGTTCTCAGCAGCAGCAAAGGGACAAGAACAGGGAAGGTGCAATTATGTCTTCCTTACAGATTATTATGGCCAAGAGAGTGGGCAGGACCCAGAAGATCCAGGAATAAGAGAAGCTAGAGTCTGGAAGCCAAGGAAAGTACTGGGAAGACCAGGAGAATCAGTGAATGGTGGTCCCCCAACCCCAAATAGTCTGGTAAAACCCTTTTTCAAGATTATGTTTTCAAATGCATAAAATAAAATACATAATATGATAACAGAAATCAATTATGTTGAAATAGTTATCAAAATATATGTACATATTCACATATAAAAACAAAATATTATAAGTATAAACAAATTCATGGATTCTCTGAAATCTATCTTCAGCCTACAACCAAGTTAAGAACCTCTGACTTAGCATCACTGTGTAAAGAATCGCCACATTCCAAATGGGTCTGTCAACAATGGCTAAAGAAAGGAATGTAGCAAATAGATTGTTCTCACAGCTGTCACTCAAGGTGTAGACTTTATTCATGGATTGGAAAGCTCCCCTTGAAGTCATTTTCCTGCAGAGGAAACAAACAAGGTTATATCTACAATAATAAGAACCCACTTAATAGAGTAAAAATCAGCACTGGAGACTAATGAATAAATAAATGGTATAAGCCTGCTTTAGCGATCAATAATGAACATTAAATATGAGCTGAGTTTGAGGTCCCCCTCTTCCACTTACTAGTTGTTTGACATTGTGATTTTAAGTTTTCTGAGTCTCAGTTTCCTCATCTGTAAAGTGGGGATAGTCATATTTCTACTTACCACCTCCCCTAATATTGTCAGGGAAGAGTTTGGTAAACTTTCAAGAATTATGGAGGTATGAACTGTTGTTATTATGATGATGAGGCAGAATGAGAGACCAGACTTTTCTGTGATATTTACTATCCTGTCCAAGATCGTTCTTTATCAAGGCTCCTTGTTCCTTTTTCCAGACTAGTAATCCTGATCCCCTGGCCATGTAGCACAAAATACACTGGACTGAAAGGACAGAGATGGGGACATCTGGGACAGTTGCTGAGAAGCCAACACTAGAAAAAGCACTAAGAAGAACTAGTCAAAGAAGAAGTTCATTAGATATAGTAGGGGTAGACCTGCTGTCATCTTCATTGCACCATGAGTGGCTTTCATGTAAGTCTCTGACTCCCAAAGTTAAGTCTTAAACTCCAGTCTGGAGTGAGTGAAGGGCAAGTCATGTTCCAGAGATGCTGATCCAAGTCTCCAGTGTTCTGAGGTTGTCTCCTGAGACATGAAAAGTGACAACATGGACAAGATTCATGGTCTATTTCGCTGGAAAAACAGAGATTTTCCTCCAAATCCTGGAGAAAGTTCCACACAAAAGGCACAGCAGTGGTCATGTCCCTTGACTGTGGTATATACTGACAATATTCTTCACTCTTATGCTTTGATAAATCCTCAGTCACTACAGAAATTGGAGCAAGGACAATTTTTATTCATTAAGTGGTTTGTAAGTTCTTATTGCGGTGCATGTGGTGTTCAGGGAGGACTAGCATCTCTGGTATAAGGGCTTGTCAAACCCTTTTTAGGGCTGCTCATCCACCTTTGGCATCCATCTGTCATCCAACTCTCATCTGTGGCTCCAAGAAGCTGTAGCATGTAGAGTGACCACACCTCAGTAAAACAACCAGGTTGAGGGTAACCAACAGGCCTCAAGCCCTTTGATAAGTTGGAGGACATTTATTCCCAAGCATGTAAAAGCTTCCCCTAGCAGAATTCGTTCCAACAGTCATGAAGGTGGCTAAAGCAGGTGCTGTGGAACACTTAGAGCTTGTTCAAACATGGTCAACGCCAAGGTCATCCACTGTATCCCAGGCCATCGCTAATCATCTTGACTTTTGTCTTGTCATTGAACTTCAGTGACATCAAATTAAAGCTTGGAACTTGATCATATCTCATATCTTCCAGGCCCAGGATTCAACCAGAACAACATGGCAGTGCTGAAAGAGAAGAAGGGTGATGGTATTTGAATACTGCTCTTGACCTGGGGTCATTTTTCCCCACATGCCTTGAGCACTAAGCGGCTGCTTGTCTTATCTCCCCCTTGTCTTGACTGTGGATGGAAGGGGTAACCCAGAGAAATCCTAGTCCATCCCACATATTGTCAGCACTGCAACCAGGGGAACCCAGCAGAACCCAGGGGAGCCAGGAAATGCCTGTACAGAGGTGGTGCCCAGAGGCAATAACCTATTGCTAAAGAATTTAAAGGGAAGGGCATTGACTATTGCCAATGAATATAAGACTCACCAGTTTTGTTGCCTTTGGGCAGAATTGGTTCATTAGGAGATAGAGGAATTGTCACAAGACAATGGTGCATTATAAGAAACACAGACTATAGGAATATCCAGGGTAATCTGTCTTTATGTGGGCATTTTTGTATGTTTTCCTGGTGCCCTAAGAAAAGAAAGCTAGGAGTAGTCTGTCAACTTCTCTCCCAACAGTAGCACCCCTATGTATACCAAGTACTGTGGCTGTGTTTGCTACTTGTCCAGAATTAATGGATTTATCTCCTAGACAGACAAATCTGTGATGATCTGTATCAGGGAGGTAATAGTGAATGTTTAAAAACTGGCTTTGCAACATTGTACATGGTAACAGCAATGTTGTACAATGATCAACTGTGATCTCAGCAATACAATTTCAAAGGACTTAGTATAAAAAATCTTATCCACTTCTAGTGAAAGAACTGAGAAGTCTGAATGCAGATTGAAACATATTTACTGTATTTATTTTTCTTGTTGTTTTGGTTCGTATTTTAACTTGTAACATGGCTAATATGGAAATGTTTTGCATGACTGGACATGTATAATTTATATCAAATTGCTTGCTTTCTCAAGTAGAGGGAAGAGAGAACAGGAGGGAAATATTTGGAACCCAAAATCTGTTAAATAAAAATGTTAAAATTGTATATGTAATTTAAAAAAAAAAGAAATAAAAAAGCTAAATAATTTTTTAAAAGAAATTAAGATTTTTTTAAAAATTGGGTCTTCAGAAAAGGGCAGGACTTACTTTTAAGTTTAATCTTCATTATTAACATTTTATCACCACTTTCTTAAGTGTAAAAAATCAATAGAACAATAAACCAAGCCCTATTTTTAAATGTAAATTCTCACACTGGAAATTTAATAATTGGCTTTCCAAGACAGTCTGAGCTAACTCAAACATACACTTGTCCCATAATACAGAGGCAGTTTAGATTATACACCTATAAATGTGATTGATCTGAGGCGCTATCCCATTCTCCTACCCAGGCTTGGGCCTGGGAACCCAAGACCTAAGCACAATTTTAGTCCTCAAAGCCTCACAAAAGTGGAAAGAAAAACAGATGTGTCTAAAAATCACAAGTCAACAAGCAACATATCCAATCCTGGTATTTATATTCCTAGTTCAAAGCTGTTTTTCCACTAGGGCCCTAATGAAGTATTTACTTCCCATAGAAGAGAGATAACTGTTCCAAAATTTTTCACCTGGTCTATAGATTGACAACAGATTATGTGATAATTAGCTGTGATGGACTTGGCTCTTTTCAATAGTGAGGTGATTCAAGTCAATTCCAATAGACTTGTGATGGAGAGAGCCATCTGCATCCAGAAAGAGGACTATGGAGATTGAATGTGGATCACAATATAATATTTTGACCTTCACTGCTGTTGTTGTTTGCTTGCTTGCTTTTTACTTTCTCATTTTCCCCCTTTGGATCTGATTTTTCTTGCACAGCATGACAATTGTATAAATATGTTTAGAATTGTACATGTTTAATCTATACTGGATTACTTACTGTCGGGGAGAGAGTGGGAAGAAGGGAGGGAGAAAAATCTGGAACACAAGGTTCTGCAAGGGTGAATGTTGAAAACTATCGTTGCATATATTTTGAAAAATAAAAAGATATTCCTATTTTAAAAAAAGAAGTAGCTTGGGGCAGCTAGGTAGCACGTAGATAGAGCACCAGCCCTGAAGTTAGGAGGACCTGAGTTCAAATTTGACCTCAGACACTTAATACTTCCTAACTGTGTGACCCTGGGCAAGTCACTTAACCCCATTTGCCTCAGAAAAAAAAAAACAAACAAAAAAAACCCCACAAAAACAAAAACCAGTAGCTTGACCTTTTAATAGTCAGACTCAAGGCCTCAGTCCTACTGGAAAATAAGTATTAATCACCTATAGTGTACCGGCCACTAATCTAAGCAAGTGCTTACAATCATGGAAGGTAGGAGCTATTATTATAACTATCTTACAGTTGAGAAAACTAAAGTGTTTTGCCCAGAGTCTACACAGCTAGTAACTGTCTGAGGCAAAATTTGAATCCAAGTATTGACTCCAGGCCAAGTGCTCTTTCTATTTCACCACCTGGTTGTCTGTAAGGATTGCCTTTCAGACTTACACCTTACAGCTAAGACCATTCTCTTTTGGTATTCTTGAGTTGCATAGACTACTTGATACAAGAAATCAAAATGTCCTCAAACTCATTGACAATCAAAAATAAAATGGATTGACTTGGGAGTTCCTCATCACTTAAGGATCACAGCTTAAGGATTGACTGAAAGAGCACTTGTCAGGCATCTTAGAGAGGAAATTCCTTTTCAGAAAGTATTGGTTTTTGCCCTTTGTTCTAGAAGAGGGCCATAACATCAGGGAGGTGACACCATGACATACAAGTGAATTGGATTTCAAAGAGGAAAGGCTCTGCAAGGTCACCTGCCTTACTTTCCCCTCCAGAGCCATCTGGGTCCAGTGGCCAAACATAGACCCGGAAGGCTGGAGATAGTCTTGGATGCTGTGGGAGATCTTGCTCTTTTTAAGTTAAGGTCTTTAACAGGTCTCAATTAGCCTGAAGCAACAAGCAATGAGTGAGAATCTGCAATTCTTTGTGACTTCAGATTCTCCACAAATAGAAATTGCCTTCAGCCACAGTTATCAGAGTATTTCCTGAGCTGCTCAGTCAGACTCCACCCATAATGATATTATAGCCTCTGGAATTCAGCACTAGATGACCCTGGGCACCCACAGTTTCTAAGGAGCTACCAACTGTGAACTATGAAGTTGGTCACTTCACAACCCTAGGAACAGATCCCCACCCAGGCCCAGGGGCCTTGGGCTCAGCAGGCTTAGAGTGATTGCCAGACCCAATTGTTGTCGGTGGACAATGGAGTACCATGTGACAGGTCTTAATGAGTCCCTTCTGGGATCCCACAATAACCAAGCAGCAAAAACTGGTCCAATAGTTCTCTTTCTTCTCAGCCCTGATGGAAGCTGTTCTGCCCTCTCATCTCTCATCCTTCTCCCTTTCTTTTCTCTCCTTTTTCTTTTCTCTCTTGCCATCTTTCCATTTATTTTCATTCTCCCTTTTTCCAACTATCTCTCCCACATCTTAGTTCTCATTCTGTTTTATCTTCCTTCCCTGCCAATGACACAATCAAAGATAGAAATGGACTTTTGCCAAGTGGAAAACCACTCTCTTGACTCACTCTCATATTAAACATCTATTCAACAGCAATCCGGGTCCCCTCCAGAAATGGCTTTTTTTTTAATCATCTTTTTCCTGCCACCAAAAGAGGAGGCTTCTATTTTCTATTATTAGTCTTATTTCATATTACCCCGCTGTACCACTCTGCTGTCCCCACCCCTGAATGTTTGCAAGCAGTTCCACATCTGGAATATAGTCAGGAGCCTTGCAAACCTGGAAGCATAATATGTGTCAATGAGTATTATTATCATTATTCCTAAAAAGTCCAGTTCAGGTGTTATTCCACACAGGTTACATTGATAGGCCTCTTTAAAGTTTCTTCATCCAGAAGCCATCTCAGATGCGTCAATACAAAATGATCTCTTCTTCAGATTTTCTTAGGACAAGTTAGTGATGACCTGTTAGTTGACAAATCCAAGAACTTTTTCTTAATCCTCATTCTCCTTGACCTCTCTGCACCCTTTGACACTACTAATCACTTTCTCCTAGTTTTCTGGACACCACTTTCCTGGCTCTTCTCCTACCTCTCTCATTGCTTCTTCTCAGCCTCCTTTGCTGGATTTTCCTCCAAACCACATCCCTCTCTAACAATAGGGTTCTGTCCTGGACCTTCCTCTTTTTTCCTTCTATATTGTGTATATTTCTTTACTGTGTAATCCAATCAGCAATTATAGATTATTATCTCTATGTTGATGATTCTGAAATCTACTTATCTTGCTATAGTACTTCTAGTGACTTCCAAACTCATATATTTTTCAGACACCTCAAACTAGATATCCAGGAGGCATCTTAAATTAATATGTTCTAAACAGAACTCATTATTTCCCCCCCAACCCATTCCCTGCTACTACCTTCCTTATTACTATAGAGGGCAACACCATCCTCCCTGTCCATCAGACCCCCAGGCTAGGAATTATGCTGGCTTCCTCATTATCACCCTCCATATCATAGCTGTTGCTAAGGGCTTTCATCTTATCTTCATTAGAGCCTAGATTCATTATTTTACTCCCATCTTAATAAAGAGAACTAATTAATCATTAGCCAAAAACCAATTTTCAGGGCTTCAGTTTAAAAAACCTTCTCCTTATTAAAGAAACATATTTGGTTTCATTGTTCTTTGATTAAGAAGCCAAGCAAGTTTCCAACCAAGTAGCAGGAAAACTGATGATACAATGGAAGACTGAGATGGGAGGATCTGACTTTCAACACCCCTACTCCTTTCTGTTTGTCCTTAGATAAGTATGACTATTTCATCTTTATCTGTAAATGAGAGAATGATATAGAGCCCATGACTTTTGGAGGGCATATATGTGAGCCTTCCACAAATTCCTAATTTCCACCTACAAAGATACAAGAAAAATAGAGAAGTACAAACAATCCTCTCATTCCCAGCATCTCAGAGTACAATCTTCTGTCACTAGACAAAGTGGGATTAAATTTAGTACAGTGTCTTTGCATTAGTCCCACGTTCACATTGAGATGGCCCATGGTATAAGTACAAGATGAGGCTTCCAGCTACTGCAGAGCTAGGTCCTAAAGAAAACTCTCTCCTAAATCCTTAGGACATTGATGCTGAACTGGCCATAAGACCCATGTATTATGTTATGTTATTTAACAATACCAAACATAATAATAATGATATTGTAATGTGAGAAATGTGGTTGAATATACTTCATTATTTTTTTAAAATATTATTATATCCCAAACAAGAAGATACAAACTGAAAAATGATTTAGTTCTCCTAAATGATCTCCTTAAAATGATTAAGTTATTTTCCTTATCTATGGGGGATAGGTCAAACTAGTAAATTAACACCTGCTGGTAAAGGATAATAGGTGCTTGAATGTGTGGAGTGAGTAAAATGAGGCTCAGAGGATGACATCAAGGTGAATCTAAGTGATTGGAAGGATAGTGGCTCTCAGGAGAAAGACAGAGTAAGGAGAGGAGTGGTTGAGGGGAAAGGTAAAATAATGAGATCTGAACGCAGAGCCCAGTCTAACCATGACTATTCCTGCTCTAAGACTCACTTTGTTCCAACCAAAAGGTGGAAGCAGTGGTTTCAGTACTGAGCCTGGAGTTAGAAAGGCTTGAATTCAAATCCCACTTCAGATACTATACAAGCTGGATGACCCTGGGCAAGACTACCCATCTCAATTTCCTCAAATGTAAAATGGGTTTGGTAATGGCACTTCCCTCCCAGGATTGTTGTGAGATAATGAAGGGCTTAGCACAGTACTTGGTACATAGTAGGTTTTCTATCCTTCCAAAATGAACAAATGGGGGATAGGCTTTTATTCCTTGATCAGCGTTTCACTAAAAACATAGAGCCCAGCTTCTAAAGATTATATGCTACAACCATGATGTCATGTAGGGAGGCAGAGCTTGCATTTGCAGAGTATGGGGGAGTTTTCTCTGTGACACCTGTGTAGCTATTTCTATGGTTGCCCAGATTTCAGCTAGATCAGACTTACCCTGAGAAGACAATAGCTAGCTTGGGAAGGAGAAAGAGAGAGCAAGGCTGGAAGTTTACGTGGCTTCCAGAAGGAGTAAAGTAGGGAAACACTAAGGGATGGATACTGGATAAAAGATAGGTGTGGTTGTGGATAAATCCCAGAGAAAGTGAATGAAATGTAACCCATCTTCTCACACCATGTAATTGATCAGTCACTCCTTTGGGATCATACCAAGTCCCCACAGGGACATGATACTTCTATTTTGGAGACCACTCAAATAAAGAGCTGATCTTGGACTCTGGTCACCCTGAATTCAAGTCCTACCTCTAACATATAATGCCAATGTTACCCTAGGAAAATCATTTAACCTCTCAGTTTCCTAGGCAACTCTCTAAAACTAGAAATTGTCAAACAGGTACTGATCTGCACTGGAAAATAATTTCTTCAATAAAGTATTCCCTACTATAATGAAATTTCAATTCCACAAGGAAAAAAATCAGTGAATATGGAATATTAAGGACTTTCCCTAAGATATTTAAAAATCAATCAATAAACATTTATTAAATAATTACTATGTGTCAAGGATTATGCTAAATGCTAGAGATACAAAAACAGATAAAAGGCAGATACTGCCCTCAAGGAGTTAACAATCTCAAGAGTGAGACAACAAGCAAATATATACAAGTTGTTATTATTTGCCTTTCATTCTAGAAGAGGGACACATCAGGGACATGATGCTATGGCATGCAAGTAAATTGGATTAAAATGAGGGAAGGCTGCACAAAGACACCAGTCTCACTTTCTCCTCCAGAGCCATCTGGGTCCAGTGGCAAAATACAGATCAACATGATTTGAGATGGTCCTGGATGCAGAAAGAAGGCTCTAGAATTAATAGGTTTGGAAAAGACTTCCTGTCTAAGGTGAGATTTTAGTTAGGATTTAAAGGAAACTAAGGAAGGCAGTAGACCAAGATAAAGGGAGAAAGCATTTTAGGAATGCTAGAGAAAATGCCCAAAGATGAGAAATGGAGCATTTTGTTCGTGTAACAACCAGCAGGCCATATCACTAGATGGAAGAGTATGTGTCAGAGAATAAGGTAGAAGAAGACTGGAAAGGTTGGAGCTGTGCTAGGTTATAAAGGGTTTGGAATGCCAAACAGAGGATTTTGTATTTGACCCTAGAGGCTACAGGGAACCTCTAGTTTATTGAGCGCTAGGGGGATGACATCATTTGGCTCTGCTCTTAGGAAAATCATCTGAATGGAGTATGGGTTGCAGTGGGGAGAGATTTGAGACAGGCAGACCCACCAGCAGATTATTGTGGTAGTCCAGGTGTGAGGTGATGAGAGCCAGCACCAGAATGGTGGCTGTGTCGGAAGAAGGAAACAAGAGTCAGCAGAGAGGTTGAAGCAAGATAGATAGATTTAAGAATCATCATCGAAGAGATAATAATTAAATCCACAGAAGCTGATGAAATACCAAATGAAGTATTATAGAGGGAGAAGGGAAAGAGAAGTAGAACAGACCCCTGAGGGACATCTACAATTATAGGGTATTATTTGGAGGAGGATCCAACAAAGGAGATTGAGGACTGTTTAGATGGATAGAAGGAGCAGGAGAGACTGCTGAACTGAAAATCTAGAGAAAAGAAAATATTAAGGAAGAGAGGACGAACAACATCAAAGATGGCAGAGATCAAGAAGAACCCTCCAGTAGTGAGAAAAGGGTCTTTGGATTTGACAATTAAGAGATCATTGATATTTTATTCATTGCCCAACAAACCTTGAAGCATCATAGTTTAGATGAAAGAGTACTAGGTTTGAATTGTCCAGTATTGATCTGTGTGACTTTTAGCAAGGCTCCTCACCTGAGTTCCATTTCCTCATTTATACAACAAGATGTAATTATACTTGACATTGCCTCAGCCCCAGAGATGTTCTTAATATATTTTAAATAAAATAATTTATTATATGATGATAATTAATACTATAGGTGGAGATATCACTTATATGAATAAACTTATGCATCTTAAAACTCTATACAAATGTAAACTATTATCTATTAAGTTCTCATTACATTTAGTGTTATATTAGACCTGGAAGAAAATATAATTATTAAATCAATGAATAAAAAAATCATTTATTAAGTATACTTACTATATACAGGCACTGTGCTAAGCACTGAGAAGAGAAATAGAAAAATTAGACTTGTGCCTTCAAAAAGCTTACATTAGAATAAAATGATGGCAAGCTGATACATAGCAGAGTTGTTGGACCTTCCCTTTGAAAAAGATATCTAAAATCTAGTACTGATTTGACTCCTATTCTGCTGGTAAAAAAAAAAAAAGGATCTAATGGGGGATATGGAAGTAGGGTTGAAAGAAAGGAGGTAGTATTTTTGTAGGACTAATGGCAAGATGGCCAAAGTAAACAGCTGGATAGAATGTGAACAATAGTCTGGTCTGCAGTCAGCTAAATGTAGTGAGTTGATACTCACCAATCAAGACAGCTCATTCTCATTACCAAAGATTAATAAGAAGGTCTACACTCTTATAGATCTTGTCACCAACTGGCTTTAATATTTCTATGATTAATGTCATTGAGTGGGGTGCTCTCTCTACTAAGGTAAATTCCAACCCTTCAATGTTTTACTAGATAATCTTCATGAATTTGTTGTGTCTAAAATATTCATACCCTGGAGATTTACTCTCTGGCAATAAATTTCTCTGACTTTAGATGATAGCAGTCAGTTTGTCAGCTACCCCTCCTCAAAACCTTTTTTTATAAATTTTTAAATTTTAATTTTACTTTCAGCTAACAAGCATTTCTGTTTCTCTCCTAGGCAAGAGTGGGAAGAAGGGAAGAAGAAAACCCTTGAAAGAAATATGCATAGTCAGACAAAATAATTCCTACCTTGGCCATGTCCAGAAAGGTATACCTCATTCTTCATTTTGAATCCATCACCAGTCTGGCAGGAGATGGGTAGAATGTTTAACATTCATCCTTTAGAATCATAGTTAGTCATTGTCTTGATCAATCTTTCAGTTATTTGTCTTGACAATATTGTTGCCCTTTATATAAATTGTTCTGGTTCTGCTTACCTCTTTCTGCATCAGTTGGCCCAAGTCTTCCTACATTTTTTTAATCCATCCCTTTCATCATTTCTTAGAGCAAAATAATATTCCATTACATTTATTCATGGGAATCTAGATTCCTGAAGCCAGGAAAACTCATCTTTCTGAATGCAAATCCAGCTTCAAATACTTACTAGTTGTGTTATCCTGGGCAAGTCACTTAATCCTTTTTGCCTCTGTTTCCTCATCTGCAAAGTGGGCTGGAGAAGGAAATGGCAAACCACTCCAGTATCCATGAAAAGAAAACTCCAAAGTGGGTCACAAAAAGTCAGACTTCACTGAAAAAACAGAATTACAACATTTACCATCATCGTCATAGTTAACATTTATACAATATGGTGATTATTATGTGCCAGGCATTGTGCTAAGCGCTTTACAATTATCTTAATAGGTTCTCACAACAACTCTAGGAGCTGGGTGCTATTACAGAGATGAAGTAACCTGCCCAGGGGCACCTAGCTAGTATCTGAGACAGCATTTGAACTTAGGACTTCCTAAATCTAAGCCCAGTTCTCTCCACTGCACTACCTAGCTGCCCCAAATACCATACTGTGTTCAGGACACACCCTCAATGTCCAGTTCTTACTCTTTGAAGGAAGAGCTGCTTTAATAGTTTTTTAACTGAAGTCATTTCAGCTCAGAAAGATCCTACTATAGCTTATGCTCTGGGGGCAGAGACTTGGAGAGTCAGGGGTCACTTCCACACCAGGACAGTCTCTGCCCTCAGAAAGGTTACATTTATTCTGTTCTACAGATACTAGGAGATTGATGGTCAGAGAGTTTGGGTCTGAGAAAACATAGGGTATGAGGTGAAGAAAGGGGGGAAAAGATATTATTATTTTTTTTTAAATTTTTATTTTATTTGCATAACATATGTGTGGGTAATTCTTCAACAATAACCCTTACATAGCTTTCCGTTACAAATTTTTTCCCCCAACTCCCCACCCCTCCCCTAGATGGCAGGATATCCACTACATGTTAATTATGTTAAAATATTGGCAAATCGAATATATGTATACATATTTCCAAACTTATCATTGGTGTGCAAGAAAAATCTTATCTACACAAACGATATATCAGATAAAGGAAACACAATGTAAGCAAACATCAATCAAGGAGTATGAGAATGTTATGTTGTGGTCCACATTTCGCATCCCTCTCTCTGGGTGTATATGGCTTTCTTCAGTGAACAATTGGAGGTGGTTTGAAACATTTCATTGTTGAAGAGAGCCATGTCCATCAGAATTGATCGTCATATAGTACTGTTGTTGCCGTGTATAATGATCTTCTGGTTCTGCTCATTTCACTCAGCATCAGTTCATGTAAGTCTCTCCAGGCCTCTCTGAAATCATCTTGCTGGTCATTTCTTACAGAACAATAATATTCCATAATATTCATATACCATAATTTATTCAGCCATTCTCCAATTGAAGGGCATCTATTCAAT
The DNA here is from genome assembly GCA_023553655.1 of Myrmecobius fasciatus. Classification (NCBI taxonomy): domain Eukaryota; kingdom Metazoa; phylum Chordata; class Mammalia; order Dasyuromorphia; family Myrmecobiidae; genus Myrmecobius; species Myrmecobius fasciatus. The sequence goes on along the minus strand of JAJPUD010001128.1, from coordinate 463,440 downwards.
TTCCAGTTTCTAGCCACTACAAAAAGGGCTGCCACAAACATTCTTGCACATGTGGGGCCTGGGAAAAGATATTATTAATAAAGGTAAAAACACACCAGAGCAGGAGTACAAATACCTTGAGGTCAGATAGAGGAGTTTTATATAAGAACTCCCTAAAGAAGGAAAAGCTAAGGTGAATATGGAGCAAGGATAGGGACCACACTGCTAGTGCTCAGAGGCAAAGTCCTTCATCTTATAATGAGGAAACTGAGGCAGGTTGACTTGACCAGAGGTGGAATTTATGAATTAGATTTGAACCACGAACATACTGCCTTCCATATTAAGAGAGTGCTAAGGACCTTTTGAAGAGGCATTCATAGATAGGGTAATTCCTGGCTCCTCTACTGACTAGCTATGTGATCAGTGCCTCAAGTTCCCCATCTGTCAAATAGGGATAAGAATACTTACTTACATCCCTACCTCAAAGGATTGTTTTGAGGAAAGAGCTTTACAATTTACCAAGCCCTGCATAAATGTGAGCTGTTATTAATTAGGTTTGGCAGAGACTGTCTGAGAGAAGGGAAGTGAGGGAAAGGGCAGGAGCGGGTACACAGAACATTGTAGACACTCAATAAATCTGGAGCTTTGTAATATTACTTTAAAACCTGGCTGTGAGACATGAGTGGGGGGGAGGGGAAGTAGGAATACAGAAACAAAATGAAGACACTTGCCAAAAAGGTCCTTCAGTGAAGCTTTTGGGAATTACCAATCTGTTTATTTCTTTCTTCATCATCCCCCAGTCCTTTTTCTTTTGGAGCTAATGAGAAAAGGTCATTTTCCTTCTCCCTCTTCCTTCTTCCCTCCTCCCTCCTCTCTCTCTCTGTATCTCTCTGTCTCTCTCTCTTCTTTTCCTCTTACCCCTTTTCCTCCATTTCTCCATCTCTGTCTTTCTCTTTCTTTCTCCCCTTTTCCCTCTCTCCCTCTCTCCTCCATCCTTTCCTCCCTTTTTCTTTTCTCCTCTTTCCCCCACTCCTCTCTCTCTCTCTCTCTCTCTCTCTCTGTCTCTCTCTCTGTCTCTCTCTCTGTCTGTCTGTCTCTCTGTCTCTCTCTTTCTCTTCCTCCTTCTCCTCTCCCCCCTCTTTCCCTCTCTCTCTTCTCTTTCCTTTTCCCCTTTCCTTCATCCTTCTCTCTCTCCTTCTCTTTCTCCATGCCTCTCTCTCCCTCTGCCCTCCTGCTGCTCCTCGACCCCTCCCCCCATCTCTTTTCCTGAGTCTTTGCCTCTCTTATCTCCTCCCTCCCCTTATTAGAAGAATATACATAAATAGGAAGTAAGGTAAAATGGAAAGACTTGGTTTTGGGAATTGGAAGAGTTCTAGTCAACTCTGACCTCTAATTAGCTGTGTGACCCTAAGCAAGTCTCTAGCTCTCTGAACCTCACTTTCCTTACCTATACACTGGGGATAGGAATGTTTATATAGAAAACTTTTTGTAAACAGTAAAGCCCTACAAAATGTCAGTTGTGCTATCTCTCGAAGTCTGGGTACTCTGAAGAAGGTCTACTTTAACAGAAATAGTAATCTATAGTAATAGTAATAATAATAGTAATTTATAGTAATAGATTCATGAAACTAATTATAGCTGAAAGGGATCTTTCAGTTTTTATTGTTTAGCCATTTTTTTAGGTTGTGTCCAACTCTTTGTGACCCATTTTGGGATTTTCTTGGCAAAGACACAGGAGTGGTTAGCCATTTCCTTCTCCAGCTCATTTTAAAGATGAGGAATGGAGGCAAAATGGGTTAAGTGACTTGTCCAAGATCAAACAGATGGTGAGTATATGAGTCTGGATTTCAACTCAACTTAGATCTTCCTGACTTCAGGCTGGGCATTGTATCCACTGAGTTATCTAGCTCTGAGGAAACAAGTGCCTTTTAAAAGTCATGCCATTGTAAAAAAGATAATCAGGATTTTACTATAGTCCTATCCACTACCATTCCACCTCTTGTTCTGTGGAAACTCTCAATATTACCTTTAGGGCAAACCTATGAGAGTAAGCTTGCTATTTTCTCCAGAAGATCTTCCTTCTCATTTAATGACTTCTAGTCTGCACTCCCAAAGAGCCAACCCCTTGACCCATTTAGTCCTGGCCAGTCCAATTCAGTCCATCAGATGAAGGAAAAGACCAATATCTGATTAACTCCTAGGGCATAATACTAGTGAAGCAAAAAGGCTTTGGTCTTTTCCCTTACAGTTCCAATCTTTATCTCCTGAGAGAAGTTCTTTAGAGAATGTATAAAATGATTGAGAGATCATTGATCTAGAGTTGAGAGGGACCTCAGAAGCTATTGAGACCAGCACTCTTATTTCACAAATAAAGAACTGAGGCTTAGGGATTTGCCCAACAGCACACAAATAGTAATCAAGGACAGGATTTAAATGATCCTTTTTTATATATGGAGTCCAAATAAAAAGCCATTTAAAATAGAAACAAGAAGAGGAATTCTATCCAAGTCTACTAGACCAAGTTTCTTGAAGGCCAGAACTGTATCTTAAGTAAACTTTGTATTTCCCTTAGTTCCTAATACACATAGGCTGGTAAGCACAATAGAAGCTTAATGTGTACTTATTGTATTTGTAGCTGTGGTCTCATTTTGCAAAACATTTCCTCTGATCATCAGGACTATATATTATAAAAGTCTGAAAAGTCTGAGGCAGCAGGGTTATAAAGCAACAGCGCGGTGTTTAAAGATGTGTGTGTGTGCATATATACATAATATATATACTTATATTTAGCATTCAAGGACTTGAGTTCAGATTTTTACTCCCCTACTTAAAAATATTTTCCCTAGTGATTTTAGGCAAGATATTTGCCCTCTGTAATCCTCAGTTTCTTGATCTACAAAATTAAGGGTTGGAGATTAGATGACTTCTTTTTTTAAAATATCATTTATTTATTTTTGACATTCACTTAAAAAAAATTGAGTTCTGAATTTTTTCCATTCTACCCCTCCTTCACCCATCATTAAGCCAAGAAATGTGAAATCAATTATCCATGCAAAATAATGCAAAACATTTCTATATTGGCCATGTTGGAGAAAAAAAAGAAATAAAAAGAAGGAAAAATTATGCTTCAATCTGCATTCAGATTCCACTGCTTCTCTCTAGAGGTAGATAGTATTTTTCAGTCATAAATTCTCTGGAATTGTCTTAGATCACTGTATTAATCAGAATAGCTAAGTCATTCACAATTGATCATCCTTACAATATTACAATTATATTGTACAATGTTATTCTGTTTCTGCTCCCTTTACTTTGCAACAATTCATATTGTCTTCCCATGCTTTTCTGAAATTATTTCTTATAGAACAATATTATTCTGTTACAACTTGTTCAGGCACTTCTTAATTATATATATTTCCCTCAGTTTCTAATTCTTTATCTCTACAAAAAGAGGTGCCACTAATATTTTTGTTCATATTTCTTTGGCTTCTCTGGAATACAAATTAACTGTACTATTATATGTACACAGTTTTATAGACATTTGGATATAGTTCCAAATTGCTCTCCAGAATGCTTGGATCATCTCACAACTCCACCAATGATGCCTTAGTGTTCCTGATTTTCCATATGTCCTCCAACATTTGTCATTTCCCTTTTCTGTCATATTAGTCAAAAAACTAGATGACTTCTAACTTTCCTTTCCAGCTCTATGATAGTTAATAATAATAATGATAGCTTCCATATCTACATCACACTGACCTATAAAGTGCTTTTCTAACAACAGCCCCTCAAATAGTTCAGGTAGTATTATCCCCATTTTGCAAATGAGGAAACAGACTTGGATAAGTGAAATAGCCTGCCCAAGTTTACTGGGCTTAGAAAACCTTCCATTATACCACTCACTTATGATAATATCAGTTACTTCCTAAAGTAGCAATAATTAACACTTTGCCATTCTTCCCTTACAACAACATTGTAAAGGATTGCAAGAATTATCATCCCTATTTTACAGATAAGGAAGACTGAGTCTCAGAATGCCAAAATGACTGGTCCCAGACCAACGAGAAACAAAACTTTAATCTGTGTCTCCTAAGTCCAAGACTCCCTTTGCTCTATGACAAGCTGCCTCGGAAGATGAAGGGACAGCTTTAACCAAAAAGAATGCTTAAACTCGTGAGAATAACAGGGCCCTGTAGTCTAAATCAAGCCATTTATTTATTGTCCTGATGTATTTCATAGCAATTCCCTGCCTGTCATCAATACTCTGTTTCTGCTGCCACTGACACATACGATAATCTGATCTGGAAGAAAAAAAGGGAGTGCAGTATCTGTAGAAACAAACATCATCAAATATCCTGGCTCCTTTCCCAGGGCTTCAATAAAAATGCAGGAAGGAAGAAGGCACAGGGCTGAGCTCACGTCAGCAAGTCTGAGCTGAGTCTCCATTAAATCATTAAGAGAGTAGTTTCAAGCCTCGTTTCTGATCTCCAGGATGCCAGTGCAAGAGGGGGGAAGGGAAGGATACCCTTTAAACCCAAGAAAGGTATTGGTGGCAAACCAGGGGATGGAGTATGTATTGAATACTTGTGTTCCCAAATTGTTCTTCACCCACCCCCTCCCTCCATTCAGGCTTTTTACTATGGATCTGAGCAGGCACTTTAGTGAAATTCATTTGCTTTCAAAACCTTGGCTCTGGAGTTATGGTAATAAGCATAGCCAGAGGTACGGCAACCTGTAAGGCATATGACACCCCTGGGGAGGGAAGGGAGAGAGTTGAGCCCCTTTCTGTAGGAAGGGAAGCAGAGGCAAGCAAGTAAGCTGTTGGTGGGGTTAAGTGGGCATCTGGAGATACAGAAGGAAAATATTAGAATTCACTGGCTCCCCAAACCTGATCCTTTCTTCAGTCAGAGGACCATATCCCACTGTTCCCATCTCTTCCCCGGGGCAGTTTGAATGACAGACAGGGAGACCAAATGAGGGGAGGGGAGTGGGAGAATGAAAAACAAACCAGTAGAAAACCCAGTGGAAAAGCACATTAGATTTGCAAGATTCTTTCCATCTTAATTCTCAGCGGCCCGGTTAGTAACAGAGATATGGTTTCTTAAAATACACTTTTAGGCCTGGTTGATGGAGTCTCCTTAAAGTTCTTTCAAAGAAATAAGAAAGGGGGGGTGGGGAGAGCTTTCTATCTTTCTATTCTAATGCATTTTATAAGTGCAGTAAGGAAAAATACACATTTATAATTCCATGACAAAGTGTCCAAAGCAGCAATAGTCAAATTCGGATATGATAGAAAGGGACCAGGTGTCTACCTTAGATCTGCTTCTGTCATAAACCTAAAAGCAAAGGGGAGATCAGGTCTTCAAGTGTCAGATTTCAACCTTCCCCTTGCACCCCTACTCAAGACACAGATGCAATTAGGTCTTTGTTAACAAAATGATTAAAGGTGATTGAATTAGTTTTAAGAGGGTAGGAGGACCCTGTTTGTTTTTGTTTTTAATGAACCAGATTGTTGTGAATTTAGCTTGATGTGGCTCAATCATTTTTCATAATTTAAGATTAAAAAGGAGAAGGGAAATCAGTATAGGTTACTATATTTACCTTCCTTCTCATTGCTGGCCATGAATAGCCCCCTTTTCCATGACCTCCAAAAGCAGAGAGCAAATTTAAAAACCAACCCACTGGTGTTGTTTGGATTTCCTTTATACTTCCTAAGGAATGAGTTTACTTTGGCTAGATAGGATAGCTAGCAAGGCCAAACAGGTGGCCTGGCAGACCCCAAAGTAAGCTATTCGCCTACAAGATCAGATCTTAGAGAAGGAGATCCAGGAGCACCTGGAGCTTTATCTAGGCTGTTTCCAGAGCCTAGCACAGTGCTTTGCATATATGTGACTATTTAGTGAATGTTTGCTTTCCACATGTTCTAAGACTTGTTCTCAACTGCCTTGATATGGAAGAGATATGGTCCCTTCACCGAAGCAAGAAAAAGCCGGAACAGCATGCTCTTTATTAGCTGGGTCCCCATCATCTGAGCTTCATCTCTGTCTCCCCTTTCCATGGGAGAGAGGCTGGCATAGAGATGCCCACTAACACAGGGATTGGCACATTTCCAAATTTCCCATTGAGCACTATGGTCCATTTAGACAAGCAGAACATGATCAGGCTCCAGGAAATGCTGAGATACAATTCTCTTCCATTCAACAAATATGTGTCAAATGTCTAGCTAGAGCCAGGCTTAGTCATTGCCCTAGGAGCTAATAGAAATGCTAAGGAAATTAAGACTAGGATCCTACCCTCATGGGGCTTACAATCTACTCCAAGGTTATAATGAGGAAAGTGTTTTGTAAACCTTAAAGCACTAGGTAGAAATCAGTTATTTTTTTAGACTAGGGGATAAGGCAAGCACACAAATAAACATTATATAAGGCAAAATGAGAAAGAGAATCCTAGCCCCCTGACCTCATGCACCCCCATCCTCTCCCTGATTAAGCTATTTCTGGAAAATTTTGTCCAACTTTTGGTGCCACCTTTTTAGAAAAGACATTGGGAAACTGGAGTACATTCAATGGAAACCAAAATAGGTTTAGGTAAAACTGAAACACTTGGAGATATTTGACTTAGAGAAGTGAAAACTTACCAGGAACTAGCAAGTACCTTCAAGGATTTGAAAGACTACTACTCCTCGATGTTTCAAACCAGATCCAATTGTTCAGTGATGAAGAAAGCCATAAACACCCAGAGAGAGGGATTTGAATGTGGACCACAACATAACATTTTCATGCTCTCTATTGATGTTTGCTTGCATTGTTTCCCTTCTCAGATTTTTTTTTTCTTGTAGATCTGATTTTTCTTGTGCAACAAGATAACTGTATAAATATGTATACACATATTCAATTTGTCAAGTATTTTAACATAATTAACATGTATTAGACTTCCTGCCATCTAAGGGAGGGGTGGGGACTAGGGGGGGAAATTTGTAACAGAAAGCTTTGCAAGGGTCAATGTTGAAAAATTACCTATGCATATGTTTTGCAAATAAAAAGCTTTAAAAATAAATAAATAAATAAATAAAAGACTACTCCTCCTCTTAGAACTATAGGTCTCACTTGCAGCAGCCTGCTTCTGCTCTGGACAAGTCCCTTTTTCTACCTTTTCTGAAAACTTCCATACCCCATCCTTGCATTCCTCATCTAATGCTCAGATCACTTACTACCTAACATCTTCAGTCCTGTGCCATCAGAGACAGGAAACCAAGCAGATGGTCCTAAGCAAGATCTTAATCCTTCCTTAAAATCCCCATAACCTTTAGCATCCTTATCAGCTTTCCCTGTTGTGAAAATAGTGGGTTCCTACACACCTGTCAGATTGGCTAAAATGACAGGAAAAGTTAATGATGAATGTTGGAGGGGATGTGGGAAGGCTGGGACACTGATGCATTGTTGGTGGAGCTGTGAATGGATCTAACCATTCTGGAGAGCAATTTGGAGCTATGCTCAAAATGTTATCAAACTGTGCATACCCTTTGACCCAGCAGTATTTCTACTGGGCTTATATCTCAAAGAGATCTTAGAGGAGGGAAAGGGCCCCACATGTGCAAGAATGTTTGTGGCAGCCCTTTTTGTAGTGGCTAGAAACTGGAAACTGAATGGATGCCCATCAATTGGAGATTGGCTGAACAAATTATGGTATATGAATGTTATGGAATATTATTTTTCTGTGAGAAACGACCAGCAGGACGATTTCAGAGAGGCCTGGAGAGACTTGCATGAACTGATGCTGAGTGAAATGAGCAGAACCAGGAGATCATTATACACTGCAACAACAATACTATATGATGATCAATTCTGATGGACATGGCTCTCTTCAACAATGAAATGTTTCAAACCACTTCCAATTGTTCACTGAAGAAAGCCATATACACCCACATCTCGATTGATGTTTGCTTGCGTTGTATTTCCTTTATCTGATTTTTCTTTCTTGTAGATACGACTTTTCTTTCACAACAATGATAAGTGTGGAAATATGTATACATATATTCAATTTGTCAAGTATTTTAACGTAATTAACATGTAGTGGATATCCTGCCATCTAGGGGAGGGGTGAGGAGTAGGAAGGAAAAACTTGTAACGGAAAGCTTTGTAAGGGTTAATGTTGAAGAATTACCCATACATATGTTTTGCAAATAAAATAAAATTTTTAAAAAAAGAAAAGAAAACAGTGGGTCCCCACCCATCCTACATATAGACTAGGAAGCATGATAGAAAGCACAGCAAAGTTGGGTATACCAAGTACAAGAGCAGCCTCACCAAAATACCACTGATAACCCATTTCCTCTCCTTGCAATAGTCTGAAGATCATTACATATCATGTAACAGTAATCTCCTTGGTTGGAGTCTTTTCCTTGTTGCCTATTTCCTCCATATTCTTTATAACAGGTATTTCATTTTAAGACTAAACCTTCATTTTATGCTAGTTACAACATCATTATTACTACTTTTTTTTTTAGAAACCTGAAGTCTCATAACTACTGACATGGATTAGGAAAGGCTCTCATGGAGAGTGTACAGCTCATAAAATTGTATTTAAATGAGTTATGCTCTATAATGGTTTTTTCACAAACCACATCCCAGATCCTTGAAGTCCTGACAGATAAATATGGCAGAAATGGGGAAAAAAGAGAAAGTAGTTGGATATTCTCATTCATTTTCTCCTTTATTTGACCAGCAATGGATAGTAATGGAGAATTACTTCTATCCACACCTGGAATTGAGGAGGGTGGGAACAGGGGCCTAACCTTAGGGAAGCTTCTCGTCCTACCCAAAAATCCTATAAAGAAGGGAACTTCTTCCTTTCTGGTTCCTGGATCTCTTCTTTCTCTGCTACTCTTTTCTCTGTTTTTATTTGATTGAATTTAAGCCTACTAGGATTCTGACAGAATACTATGTCAGAATACTATTAAGATAGTACTTTTCTCCCATGGTAGGAGTAGGAGAGAACTCCCACCTCCAGGATTTCAGGATTCATACTGAGGAGAAAAGGAATCAGTACTGGGAACAAGCAGGCCTCAGTTCTTTTCTCTTTAAAAAAAAGTTTTCAAGATTAATTTTCATAAAATTCTGATTTCTGAATTTTTTCTCCTTCTCTCTTTTCTCCTCCCTTCTCCCCAAGACAGCAAGCATGTACAATCTGATTAATTATATTTCCACATCAGTCAGGTTGTGAAAGAAGAATCAGAACAAAAGGGAAAAGCCATAAAAAAGAAAAACAAAACAAAACAAAAAGTTAAAATAATATGGTTTAGTCTGCATTCAGACTCCATAGTTCTTTCTCTGGATGTAGAAAACATCTTCTGTCATGAGTCTTTTGGAATTGTCTTAGATCTTTATACTGCTGAGAAGAGCAAAATCCATCCAAGCTGATCATCACAAAAAGTTGCTGCTCAGGTCTCAATTCTAATGCTGTCCAAGTTTGGGGGCTTACTACAAAACGGTGGAAATGCATAAGGAACCTAGGTGGCAGGTGTGGATGGGGATGGGCAACTGGGCTTGTCCTATGATGGATTGTTCTTGGGTCTTTGGTAGCAGGTGGGCTGCAAAGCCTTTTGCCTCAGGCAGGCCCCTGCAGTTCAGAAGAGGATGGGCTGTTACCATCTGGCCGCCATTTGGTAGCCACTCAGTGAGTGGAGTTAGCAGTTCCCAGCCCAGCTTTAATGTGTTGAGGGTTTCTTGTTTTACTTTGTATATTTTTAAATAAAGGAACCACTCCTACACTTTCTCATGCCAACAGCAGAAGTTTGAATGAACCTTCAGAGCCATCTGGAAGTGGGGAAAGGAAGCAATGATATAGATGAAGTGTCATAAGCTGTGTGTCCCACTTACTTTGTTTCCTGGGGAAGGGGGCAAAAGGTGGTAAGAGAGGAGGAGTGCAGAGGAATGGAAAGAAGGCTGAGTTTGAAGCAGAAGAGCTGGGTTTAGGTCCTTGTCCTGACATTCAACTAGCCAAGTGACACTGGGCAAATCACTTAACTTCTTTGATCCTCAGTTTGTCATCTGTGAAAAGGAGCTTATGCTTGCACCTAAAGGCAGCCAGATACCTAGAATAAAGAGGTCCTTCTGTCCTTTGCCCTAGTTGGACGACATCTAGATGTTCAGTTCTGGGGACCACATTTTAGGAAGAACATTAATAAATACTTGAACATGTAAAGGAGGTGAATTCTAGAATGGTGAAGACACTAGAGTCTATACCATATAAGGAACTGAGAATGTGTAGTCTACAGAAGAGAAGGCTATCTACAGGGTAGATACCACAGTTCTTCAAGTATCTAGAGTCTTTTTGACCCAAGAGGGCAGAACTAAGAACTGTGGGTAGAAGTTGGAGCAGATTTGGGCTTGATGTCAGAAAAACCTTCCTAATAATTAGAGCTAATCAAAATTGGAAAGGGCTACCTCTGGAGGTAACAGGTTATTCCTTTACCCTAAATCAAGACTAGGTGATCATCTGTTGGATGCATTTCAGAGAGGATTCTCATTATGTATGAGTTGGGCAACACAGTTATTCTGAAATGTGATGGATCTATGGCTAAAAAATTCATCACTTGATAATCAATCTTTAAGTGATGATACTCTCCAAACATAACTAGGTTCATATTTGAATCTATCCAAGCCCATACTCAAGTATTTAGAACCTTCTGGAACTGTTTTCCTAGTAGTAGTAGTCTTAAAGAAATGAGAATCAGGGTTCTCAACCTGGAGTCCATAAGCTTGACCTTTTTTATTTTGTCAACTATGTTCCAGTTTAAAAACTATATTTTAAATTCTTCAAATTTGTGATTTCATTTCGTGTAGGAAACTCCTGGTGAGAAAGTTCCCTCTCCCAAAATGTATCTGCAGCTGCTATTCAGTTTACAATTGCCTCAGGGTCACATAGTCTGTATGTGTCAGTGGGTGGACTTGAGGTCTTCCAAACCCAAAGCCCAGCTTTCTAGTTACTATCCACTGGAGACTTGAGGGACATGGTCAGATCACTGAATTAAAGGTTACTTGGACAGAGGTATGAATGGATTGGAGTAGGAGAGACTGGAAACAGGAAAGTCATTTAATAAATAGTATGGGAGAAAAAAAAGAGTACCTAAATTAGGATAATTCCCATAGGAAATGCTGAAGAGGGGAAGGGGGAGAAATAGATATACAAGAAAGAACAGAATAAACGGGATTTTGCTAACTAACTGGATATTGAAGTGGAGGGAGAAGGAAAAATCCTGGTTCCAATGTCCAAAGTCTTTTACCACATTCTTTTTCCTATTCCTTCCCCTTGTCTCCATACTGGTGAGGTGAATGGCCCCCAACTGGTTATCAAATCCTAAAGTGTGAGAGGCTTTTGTCTCTTCACCTCCCTCAGACATCAAAGTAGCAGGGCAAGAAGTCTTCAGATCCTTTCTGACCCTCCTAGTTCTTTGTTATCTCTAAGGGAAGATTACATTTCTATGTGGGCAGGCAACATGCCAGGAGTCCTCAGCAATGGAGGCTGGCAGGCCTCTTCCAGGGGACTGTTAGTATAGAAAGACAAAGCACAGATAGTCCTATAGAATATCTACCTGCCACCAGGTTCCTGTACTCCCTCTGGGGACTGAAGCTGTTGGCTTGGAATGATAATAAAAATATTATCTTCCATTTTAAAAAAATAAATTCTTTAAAAATTTTCTTTGTTGCTCCCTGACACAAAAACACTAACCCTTTTCCAGTTATGGTATTTGGCTGCAAATCATGGAACATTACAATCTCCAAAGAATCAAAATGATGGTTGATCCAAAGGGCAATGAAGGAATGCACAGTGGGTGCTGGTAGGCATATTAGCAGTGATGACTCATAGCAAAGTATATACCATAAAAGATAGCAACCAGTAATGTATAATTAGAAAAGGAATGGGCCAGTCATATAGTATGAATGGAGGCTTATCATGGAATGTTAAAAAGATCTGGGAAAATGCCTCCAATACTTTGGATAAATTCTCAAGGCTTTATGGGAGAACAGAGAGGAAAATTACAGTGTATATATTCTACTGTAATACATAATCACACAAATTAAATAATAAATAGATTAACTGATAGTTTTTTAAAAGCTTTTGTTAAAAATTTACCACACATAAAGCACTAGAGATACAAATAGAAAAGTCAAACAATCCCTTATCTTGAGAAGCTTATATTCATATTATAGTTTCAGCTAAGAACTAACATGATTTTTATTATAAACTTGATAATCATCTAACATGATTTTTATGATAAACTTGATAATCATCTCAACAAAACAATGTCAACTGCTTCCAGACTCTGCTCCTATATTCCCTTTCTCAAATTGGTAAGTTCTTCCCAGAACAGCCTGTTTGGGGGATGGGTCCCAGACCAGGCATCCCTGAAACTCTGATATCATCAATGTCCCTTCCAAGCTAACTCCTCCTCCCTTTTCATATCTCCCTTTATTTATTGTTTTCCTTTGATAAAAATATAAGCTCCCTGAGACAGGGTCTTTCTCTTTGCTTATATTTGTATCCCTAGCTTAGCACTTTACATGGCACACATGGTGCTTAATAAATGCTTGTTGATTTACAGCATTGAAATAATCAAACAAAATAAGGAATGAATTATATACAAAGTTACAAATTACAAAATATTCATGACTGACTAAAATATATGCTCAAATGATCTACAACTTTATCAGTGTGAGAGACTCTAGCTGTGGAAACTTATCTATGATTTAATAAATTAACCTTAGGGAAGTTTCATGGACATATAAAAATCAACTAATTTATTAGGGTGCATAGAATTAGTAAGCATGAGAAGTTAAATTCAAATTCAAGTCCCCATGACTTCAAACCCACTCTTTGAAGAAAACTGTTTTGAATTTGTTTATCCCATGTTTTATTTATTGAATTTCTCAATTTCTGCCACTAATCTGACCTCAATAGGGATTAAGTATGCATGATTGTGAGCACATTTAAGTCAGGGACTTTATTTTTGTTTTCTCTGTATAGCCAGCACAGTTTCTGATACATAGTAGGCTTCTAATAAATTGTTATTGACTGATTTGACTATTTACATGCTCTGTTGGTCTCTCTTTTCCTCT
>JAJPUD010001128.1:437283-450336 GCA_023553655.1 Myrmecobius fasciatus | reverse complement strand
TCTCTCTCTCTCTCTCTCTCTCTCTCTCTCTCTCTCTCTCTCCCTCTTTCTCTGTGTGTGTGTGTATGTGTATGAGAAAGAGAGAGAAAAAGAGGTTCTTTTTTTTGCAAAGAACTAGAAAAAAGTAAATACTAATCAATTAGAGAATGGCTAAATTAATTGAGATATATTATTATAAAATATTGTTATGTCATATAAAATAACTATATGATGGATTCAGAAAAACTTGGGGAAAATTGTATGAACTGATGCAAAGTGAAGGGAGCAGAACCAGAATAATTTACATAATGACCATAATAATGTAAAAGAAAACAACTTTGAAAGACTCCAGAGCTCAAATCAATACAGTGATCAAAATTGATGATGGAGCATACTTCCCTTCTTGGCAGAAGAATTAGAATCAAGTATGCAACAGATATTAAGAGCTTATGATGTGTCTAACTAGCACTGTGCTAAATACTGAAGACAAAAATGCAGGTAAAAGAAAGATATTCCCTGCACTCTAGGAGCATTTTATTGAAGAAGACAACACTTAAAAGGAGCTGAAAAGAGGTGGAAAGGAAGTTAACTGTGGGCACGGTGGCAAAAGTCTGGAGAATTGGTGGGAAGGGAATAAAGTATAAGCCTATCCTCAAAATGGAGATCCTGGAAAGAATTTCACTAATGGGAGAAGAAGAGGAATGTTCTAAAATGAAAAGGATCTAGGTGCTCAGAGAAGTTCCAGGGTAAGAGTGCTTTCCATGGTAGCAAAGTCCAGATAAACTGGAGGTACATAAAGAGATATATATATTTACAAATAAACCAATGTTTTGGTTTACTTCGAATTATTATTTATTGTTATTTATATGGCACTTTAAAGTTTGCAGAGTGCTATACAAATCTAATCTCATTTGATCTTCACAGAAACCCTGAGAGGTAGATGCTTTAATTATCTCTATTTTATAAATGAGGAAACTGAGGCATTCAGAGGTTAAGTGACTCTGAAACCAGATTTTAACTGGTTTTCCTGGCTCAGTGTTCTATCCACTGCCTCATTTTGCTACTTCAATTATATTTATTGGTTACAAGAAAGAAATTCTGTGAAGTGGCAGAGGACTGGTTAGTGGGTAATGAGAGTGATTTTAAAAAATAATACAAAGAAAAGGAAATCATTGAAATTTTTAAAAATTCATTGAAGAGAATAAGGGGACCCAGGCAATCTAGGAAGTTTTGTTGCTAACATGCTAAATTTAATAAATACTTATAAAAATTATGAGTAACAAGAGTTTACATTTTTATATGTAATTCCCTCTTCTTTGTTTTTTATAAATTCATAACACAACGTAACAACATAAATAAATAAAATAATAAACACATTTTAAAAGAATTAATCTGGGGTTATCAAAAAGTTACCCCTATTCCCAACACTTCCGTGAGTCCTATTTTCAAGTCAATTTTTTCTCTTTCTTGTTTATTGAAATATTCATTTTGTTATCAATCATGGCCATCTAAATCTAAATCTGAAAGAGATCTCATGGGTCTCCTGGTACCATTCTCTTGTTTTACAAGATAGGAAACTGAGGCCCATGAAAGTTGAGTGATTTGCTCTCCCCAAGGTCACTCATATAATAAAGGTGAGATATTAAACCAAGGTTCTTGGACTCTAGAGCCAATTCTCTTTCCACTGTACCATCCTGCCTCCTAAACCTCCAAGTAAGAAGTGGAAAGCAGAATGGGAAGGAACAAAAAAGTCATTCTTTTGTCACACTTGTTAGTTAAGGCCAGTGGAGCCCCAGGGTCTAAGTGGTTATAGAGGGGTGAAAGATGTGTAAGGTATGTATACATCTTCTAGACCTCATTTATTTTTATCTCTGCCCCAGGCCTCAACACAAAAGTAAGGAGATCATTTCCTTCAGGTAGAGTTCTTAGAAGGACCTTCAATCTAGACACTGTTACAGGCATCCCATCTTATGGTACCACTTTGAAGACTAGGACTTCCTTGAGAGGAAAACAAACTTTGCATTGCTAAAATCCTTTATTTCCTTTAAAACTCTGTTCAAGGAGTCAGCTAGATGGTGCAGTGGAAAGAGCACCAGCCCTGAAGTCAGGAGGACCTGAGTTCAAGTCTGATCTGGGACACTTAACATTCCCTAGCTGTGTGACTCTGGATAAGTCACTTAACCCCAATTGCCTCAGGGGAAAAAAAAAAAACTCTGTTCAAGTAGCATCTTCTACATGAGTATTTTTTTAAATAATATTTCATTTCTCCAAATACAAGCAAAGGTAGTTTTCACTATTCACCCTTGCAAAACCTTGTGTTCCAAATTTTTCTCCCTCTCTCCCCTAGACAGCAAGTAATTCAATATAGATTAAATTCTTCTAAACATATTTCCATATTTATGCATGAATATTTTCTTGATACTTTTAGCTTCTAGTGCCCTCCTATTCAAACCTCCTTACCTTGCCATCAGAGTCCCTCTTTTCCTTTAAGACAAACTCAGTCACCATCTTTTGCCTAAAGTCTTTTTTTATTCACCTGTTACTGCTCTCCCTCCCGAGCTATCTTGTATTTACTTTGCATATATTTATATTTGTTAACTTTGTATTTAAGCTATGTGTATTTTTATAAGGACTTTCTTTTCTCCATCTCTCATTAGAATATAAGAACCTTCTGAGTAAAGAGTGGGCTTTTTGTTGTTGTTCTAGTATCCTCAGCGCACAGGGACTAATATGTTAAAAGCACTTAATAAATAATTGTAGATTTATTGGTTGATGTTTTTAGGCCTAGTACTGAGAAAACGATTCTCACTCATCCTCCCAGTCAACAGAATTCCTCCACATAACCAATAATAACCCAAAACAATTATTCTGTCAATGATTGATAAGCCTCAACATCTACCTTGAACTATGGGTAACATTATTCTAAGTGGCAATACATATAACCATATACTCCATTGAGAGAAGCAGCAAAAATTTCTAATGTTCACCATACTTTAAGTTTGTCAATTTGATCTGCAAATTCCCCTGAATAATTTTCTATGTGTATGTATTTTATAAAATCAAAAAAACAAAATCATTAATGTTGTATTTGTTTTGCATCCCTTTCCAAATCTTTTTCTATCTATGTATTTATCAGGCTTTGTTACTTTGTAAGAGAAGTAGTTATAGTCATTGTCTGTAATTTTCATTCTGTTTTCTTTACTCTGGATCATTCTTGTAGATTGTTTCATATTTTTATTTTTATGTATATAGAGACTGAGCAGCTAGGTGACATACTGGATAGAACATACTGGACTTAGAATCAGGAAGATTCATCTTCATGAAATCAAATATAGCTTTAGATGCTTATTAGCTATGTGAGCCTGGGCAAATCACTTAGCTCTGTTTGCCTCAGTTGTTCATCTGCAAAATGGCAAACTACTCCAGTATGTTTACCAAGAAAACCCTAAATAGGGTCATAGTAGAGTCAGACATAACTGAAAACAACTGAACAACAATAACAAATATAAAGATTTATTTTAATGGGGTGTTGTTCTTTAGTTTTTTTTCAATCATGTCCAACTTTTTCTGATCCTTTTTTGAATTTTTAATATATAGAGAGACATTTTAATGTATATAGGTATCATCTTCATGTGACAGATAAAGAAAATGAAGTAACTTGCCCAAATTGACGTAACTATGAAAACTATAAAGCAGTTGAGTTGGGATTCAGGGATTCAAACACAGATCTTTATTTTCCTCCTGAACCTTGCTTTTTTTCTCTTAATAAATCAACTTCACTTTTCAGAAACAATTTATATCGTCTTTGGGTGATTCAAGACTTGTTTCCAATTTTCAGTATCCCTTCTTACTATCTTTCTTTTGATTTCTTCATTGAGAGCTAGGGGAAATGGAGAAATCAATCTACTTACCATTAAAATAGGGAGACTAGCTAGTGAGGACTCCTTCCATAGAGACTTCAGATTTGCCCTACCTGATGGGAACATAAGCTTTATAAAAATATTATAGGATATAAGCAATATTGCCTGCTTGATCCCAGTCCATCAAGAGTCTTCTGCTGTGTCTTTACTGGGTCTGTATTACAAAGAGACCATAAAAGAGGAGAAAGGACCCACATGTACAAAAATGTTTGTAGCAGATCTTTCTGTAATGGCTAGGAATTGGAAACTGAATGAATGTCCTTCATTTGGGGAATAACTGAATAAGTTATTGTTTATGTATAATGGAATATTATTGTTCTATAAGAAATGATGAGCAAGCTGATTTCAGAAAAACTTGGAAAGCTTACATGAACTGATGCTGAGTGAAGTGAGCAGAACCAAGAGAACACTGAACATGCAATAGTTCATAGCAAGATCATATGATGATCAGCTGTGATGGGCTTGTCTCTTTTTAACAATCAGATGATTCAGGGCAATTCTAATAGGCTTGGGATGGAAAAAGCCATCTGTATACAGAAAGAAAACTATGGAGACCAAATGTGGATTGAAACGTAGTATTTTCCCCTTTGTTGTTGTTTTCATTTGTTTTGCTTGTTATTTTTTTTCTTTCTTGTGTTTTTTTTCCTTTTGATCTGATTTTTCTTGCACAACATGACAAATATGAAAATGTTTAAAAGAATTTTATATATATGGGACAGTTAGGTGGTGCAGTGGATAGAGAACCAGCCCTGAAGTCAGGAGGACCTGAGTTCAAATCTGGTCTCAGACACTTAACCTCAATTGCCTCAGCAAAAAAAAAAATTGCATATATTTAATTTATATCAAATTGCTTGCTGTCTCTTAAGACTATAAATTGTCTTGGGGAGGGGGAGGTAAAGGAGAGAAAAAAATTGAAACACAAAGATTAAAAAATTGGATATTGAAAACTATCTTTAAATTTATTTGGAAAAATAAAATACTGTTTTTTAAAAGCATCTTCTGCTTGGCTAAGAAGCCAGAAAGATGAAAAGACTCAGGAGGTAGAGAGCCAGAATTGAGTTCAAATATGCAAGGATCCATATGCTCCTCCCTAGGTCTTTTTGTGCTTTTCCTTCTTAGTGACAAATGAGGCGAGAATTGCTATGAGCTACTGAGTAGGAGGAGGAATAGTAGCTGCCCTGTCTCCTACCTGGTCACCATATGTCTGTGAACACATGAAGCTTTTATTTCTCTTGTGTTTATTCATTCCTGATCTTAGGCAAATGAGTCATCTGAGAGGGATGTGCCAGGCAACCACTTGGATAGGGGATGCATCAAAACTATTGGAGGTTCAAAGGGCAACTATAGGCAAGAACAGTAGCAGTAAAGTCCAGAGATGAGCCAATGTAACAGCCAAATAACCTATTAATACTGTCCAGTAGTATATTTTCTCATCAGCTGATAATGCCAGACTTATAAAGTAAACAAGGAAAACAGCTCAGCTTTCAACAACTCCTGGCCCCCAAAATGAATTTTCCATGAACTCTGAGAAAGATAAAAGACTCTCCCCAGGCTAGGAGTCATGAGGTAAACCTTGTCCTCTCCCCCCTCCCCATGATCCCTATTTGAATGCTTCACTACTTTTTACTTTTAAAATAAGCCCATTTTCCCCAGGGACCTTATGTGACTATAACAGCTGAGGAAGCCTCTTGAGATGAGGGTACTTCTATAACTACTATTCTTGTTATACCATCTTGATGAATGCCCTTTTGTAAAAGCAAATTGATAAAAGAAAAAGCCCTGAGTGAGGGATTATGAGCAACAGTAATAGAAATCCCAGTTTCTCAAGGTTACCTGTAGAACCTAACTGTTCCTCCAATAAGTAAGCACAGAAGGGATGCTACATCATTTTGGCAAAAATCATTGGTGCTGAAGAGATTTTAAAATAATGATTAAAACTAAAATGAGCCTTAGGATCTATGGGTTTTATTGATCCTCTGGCTAGGTGATGCCTTCACTGCAAAGTAAAGAGGCTCTAGATTTTTCTCCTTTAATGCAAAACAAAAATATATTTCCAGTTCCTTTCCAAGCTTAGGACACTCTAAAAATCATTGCAGGTCTAAAGAAAAAATAGTATTTCACTTGTTTTTAAAACCTAGTGAAATGCTGTCCCTACCAAGTATTGATGGAAAAAGGTAGACATAGCAGCATGCCTATCCCAACAAGAAGCAAGTGAAGTTAATCAATCAGTTGTGTTCATTCAGCATTCAAATATTTATTGAATGAATGAATAAAGGGAAAAAAAGGAATGAGCTTGAAAAATAATAGCTTGTGATACAAACAAGGCCAACAGAGAATATATGAGCCAGGAATTCCTGGGCTCAGGTGCTTCCTCTGTTACATAGTGACTATATGATCCTGAACATATATAACCTTAAGTGTCCCTTAAGCAATTCTCTTAAGACTAGAAATTAAGAAATTAAGACTGATTTACATTGATAGAGGGAAATTCCTTATCAAGATTCCCCAATCCAATGAAACTACAGATCTGGTCCAAAAAAAAACAAAAAAACAAAAAAACAACCTTAAGCTCACATTTCTATAGATGCTTCCCCTTACTAATCCAGGGAAGAAAGTAGAACAAGTATTATTTCCTCCACTTTATAGATGGGGAGACTTTAATATTTCAATAATTCATGATTGAATTAATATAGGTGTTTTCCAGGCTCAAAACATAGAATGTAATTCCCTGTGACCTGGTAGAAAGTTTTAGAGAGTTAGTATGCATGAACAATTCATAAACTCATACTCATTCTAATAATGAACTTTTTTGAGTTTAGCAATTGGCTAGAATAGGTTGATCTCTGGATAACAAATCTTACATTCTAGCATGGGACCTGAATTGAACATTTTTCTGGCTTTATAGAACCTAAAAGAGCTTACTGTGCAAACCACAATGGGGGGATCAGAATAGGATTTTAAGGAAGAATATGATATTCACAGAGATGAAGTGACTTGGCTAACATCACACTGCAAGTAAATGACAGAGCTAATTTTTAAATTCAGCTTTCCTGACTTCACATGTGGGGCTTTTCCATTATGAAAAAAAAAATGCAACATTTATCCCAAATCTGTCATTGCCTTCACGATCAGAGGAAGATAATTTCTCTTTTTCTAACTTCTGTTTCCTCCTCTTTCAAAGATTTATTTTACTCCTCTTCTTTCTCCTCTCCTTTTCACCATTATTATCATCAACAGTAATATATATTTATTGAACATCTACTGAATACAGAACACTGTCCTCCAATGCAGATAAAAAGAATTGATCCTTGCCCTAAAAGACTTTAGCAACTAGTTTGAGAATTGAAGGCACATCCATAAAATTAATAACTATACTAAGTGTCAAATGAGTACATATAAATGTAGCAATCTGGAGAAGAAAGGATGAGAAGATGCATTACTTGTCTTGTGACCCTCCCTTCTCCCATTTTCATGAGTGAAAATGGATTGTCTAGTTAATTAATTTGCTATCAAATGATTATCTTGGAAGAAGTATACTTATGTGGGCTCTATCAAATTAGAAATATACCTTCTATCAAATTAAAAATATACCTTAGTCCTTTAGGACTAACACTAGAGCCCTGAGGGATTGGGCTGGTAACTCCAAAGCCTACATCTCCTATATATAAATAAATTTTATTGATCTTTTTGTTTTTATATAGCAAAAATTTCTCCTAGTATCACATCTTCTTTCCTTCTTAGAAGGAAATGCCATAAAGCTATTTTCTAAGGAAAAAAAGAAAGAAGGGAAAAAATTTTTAAGTTTGAAACATATGAATTGTTCCATAATGATGAATCTCCTACCTCCACAAAGGAATTGGATAAGGGATGTTCTCTCATATCTCTGTTAGAGCAAAATAAACAGCCAAGAAAACAATGACCACAGTAGTGTAAATGGAAAGAACATCTCCCAAACAAGTGAATATTGCAAAATGACATAAAACCAAATGTGGACATTTTAGTCATTCTCTATGCATAATTCCAAATTGCCTTCCAAAATGGCTGTAAATTCATAGCTCTGCCAACAATGAATTATGTTTTCCCACAATCACTTCTACCTTGACTCTTGCCATCTGTTGTCATCTTTGTCAATTTTCTGGGTGTGAGGTGAAATCTTAGTGTTGTTTTGATTTACATTTCTCTTATTTGGAGAATTCTTTCATTATGCTTGCTAATAGTTTTATAATTTTTCTTTTTAGAAGTGTCTGTTCAAATCCTTTGACCATTTATATAATAGAAAATGATTTTCGCTCTCAATTTCTTCCTCTCCACATACACATACATGTATATATGGTCACACATATGTATACTTATATGTACATATCAATTTGGTCTTTTTTTAAATTTTGATTTACATACAAGTGTATGTAAATGTGTATGTATATTTATATATCTTGGATAACAATCTGATAAATTTGCTACAAAGATTTTTTCCTATTCAACAATTTTCCTTCTAATCCTAAAAGCATTAATGTTTTTATGCAAAATCTTTTTAATTTCATATAGTCAAAATTATCTATTTTATCTTTTGAAATATTCTCTATCCTTTGTTGCTTAAGAGTACATCTGCTTCTCTTCTAATTTTTATAGCACTATCTTTAATAATAAGGTCAAATAACCATTTTAAAATTTTATTCAAGTATATAGTATAAGATGTTGGTCTAAAACTAATTTCTACCAGACTGTTTTCCATTTTTTCCCAGCCTTTTTTTTTAAATAAATTACTTTAGTAATTTATGTGTGGGAGTTAATTAAATATTGAGTTATTGAGTCCCATTGTTTCTGAATCTCCCTTGTCTGGTCTGTTCCAATGAGCTACTTCTGTATTTTTTAACCAATACCAAATGGCTTTAATAGCCACCATTTTCTAGTAGTATAATTTGAGTTCTAGAAGTACTATTCACCCTTCATTACTACCTTTTTCATTATGTAGTTCTTTTGATCTTCTAGATATTTTGTATCTCCAGATGAATACTGTTATTATTTTATCAAGTTCTATAAAATATGTCTTTGCTAATTCAGTTGGTAAAGTACTGAAATTGTAAATTAGCTTTAGTAGGATTGTGATTTTTATCATATGGGACCAGTCTAAGCACTGAACCATCCTCTTACTATTTAAGCTGATCTTTATTTCTTTAAAGGAACAAGAGTTTTGTGTGCTTTAGTAGATTGGTCCCCAGATACTTTATGCATTTTGTAATTACAATCAAAATAATATTTTGTTTAATAACTCTAATATATAATATAATATGCTAATAAATTTATGAATGCTTTAAGCTTTTCTAAGCATTTTACAAAGATTATTTCTTGTGTTCTTTATAACAATCCTAAGAGACAGGTGCTATTATCTTTATTTTACATGTAGGAAACTTGAGGAGATAGAAATTGAGTGACTTACCCAGGATCACCAAATCTGAGGCAAGATTTGAAGTCAAGTTTTTCTGACTCCAAATCCACAACTCTTTCCACTGCCACATCTTTGTTTATTTTATTATAGTCATTTTTTGTGATATTCTATAACTGAATTCACTGAACATTTGTTAAAGGACCCATTATGTGAAGGTATTGTACTATATGTTGGGAATAGTAATGATGGAGAACTTGCTCTCAAGGAAATTATAATTTTAAAAGATATATATATATATAAATAACTAAGGTTAAAAATACAAGGGTTAGTGTGAAAAGTACAAAAGAAATGTCTAGGCATATTGCTATGAGAATTGATCCTTTCACCTTGGTAGTAGAGAAGGTTATAAGGCATGAAAGGAAAACTTCAAAGAGCTTTAAAAGAACACCTGCATTGACTCTTTGTGTGTGTGTTTTCAATTTTCGAGACCCACTTTTTTTAAGTTTAAAAGAATATGCCATTTATTTTACACTTTAAAAAGGGTTTTGTATAATATTTTATTTTTTTCAATTACACATAAAGATAGTTTTCAATATTCATTTTTAGAAGATTTTTATTTTTGGTGAGGCATTTGGGGTAAAGTGACTTGCCCAGAGTCACACAGCTAACTAATATCAATGTCTGAGGTTACATTTGAACTCAAGTCTTTTTGAATCCAGAGCCAGTGTTCTATCCACTGGTAGCTGCCCTTTTATAACATTTTGATTTCCAAATTTTTCTCCCTCTCTTCTTTCCTCTCTCCCCAAGATAGAGAGCAAATGTTACACAAGGACAATCACTACACTGAGTCTTGAAAGAAGAGTGAACCTTATAGAGGCAGGGATAGAAGTTGAAAGGGAGAATGTAGTCCATGACAACATGGGGAACTAGAATAAATCACGATAACCAGATTAGAGAAGGCAGATCTAAACAGAAATAAGGAATAATATAGTTTGTAGAATATAAAAGAGGAGAATGGAGAGATAGACTCAGGAGATTTGGAGTCAGATGCAATCTCTGTGAATTTGACTTTTTGAAATCCTGTGTGCTTTATTTTATACATTAAAAAATATTACTCACCTATATATATGTATATATATGTGTATGTATGTATGTATTATTCTAGTTGGAAGTTGTGACAGTTCCTGCTCTGGCTATTGGAAGGGGATGAGGCTGATAGCCTAAACTGAAGAACTCTGAGTCAAAGCAGGTTTAAAATCAAGTAAATGTTTAACAACTGGCTTTACAAAGGAAGATTGATATTTTATGTTTAATCCGGATTATTAACATTTTCTCTATCACTCTTAAGTCTAGACAAATTGATTTAAGGCTTTTGATAAGCCAGTATGTGTTCAGGTCCAAAATATAGCACAATTATGGGTGAGAGGCAGGTTGGGGGGGGGGGGGGGCTGGCACAACCACCAGGCTTCTTAGAGTTGAGTAAACCTTCCAAGGTTGAAAAAATTGGAAGTTAGATCGTTCATGCTGACTAATATTGAGATCAGGACTGTTGAGTGACCTCTACATATCAACCTGGGCAAGGGAGGGAGACCCAGAAGAAAAAAAAAAAAAAAAGCCTAAAAAGAGGCCATTAGGTATAACCAAACTGCCAAAGAGGTGCTTGATACACACACAAAAAAGGTGCCTAAGGCTGAAATCAGACTTTGAACCCAGCTCTTCTGACCCAGATTTTGGGCTCTCCTGGTTAAACCATGGCTGGCAGTTAGAACCAGATTGTGAGGTTCTCTGAATGCCAGAACTTTATTCTTTTTAGTAGGTAAAGGGGAACCAGTGAAGCTTTTTTAGTAGAGTAAGGTCACGATAAGATCAGTGCACTGGAGGATGCATTGGGGATTTGGGGAGATTAACAAAAGTGTCCAGAGAAGGTAATAAAAGCCTGACCTAAAATAATGACTGTATAACGTGTGTCCAAATGAAGTGTACGGGAATCATTTCCTCTAAATTCTCCTAGAGGAAAGACTTTTTCCGATTTGACTCAGAAACCTTGTTGCGCAACACGGTTTTCTATGGAATGAGCAGACCCCCTAGCTACGAGAGCACAACTTCTTGGTTTTCCCCCTCTGCAGCAATGGTAAGGGAACTACAAGGCCCAGCAGGCAGCTGCAGGGGGAGGAGGAGGAGATGGAGGTGGGGACTAGAGTATCGTCTGAGTGAGTGAGGCTGTGAGTGAGCCTTCCAGGCGCATAGCCTTAAAAGCGCTCCAGTTGCATACGCGGGCGGCCGCCGAAGCTGCAGCGGGAGCAGCCGGGAGAATAGGCAAGGGTTGAGCAAGATCCTGGACCTGAGCTCAGACGCAGCGCGCCAAGAACCCAGGGAAGCATACCTGGATCGCCTTAAAACAGCTTCTGGAAAAGACCCAGAGAGTCCAGGCTTAGCGTATTGAGAGGACTTCGTCTGTTCCCCCCACCCCCAATCCCAAAGAGCTGTTGCAGCTGGAGAAACAACTGTGACTAAAGACTTTTCCTCCAGTCCTGGGTATACATTGGTAGTGCTCACATAGACACTCGGATCTGTACCGCAGCAGTAGCCGCCGCCGCCACCGTCACAGCCTGGGCGCGCTGCGGAGCCGGGGCCCTTGCGGAGAGATGGAGCCCGGACTGCAGAAGGTGTGAGCCGTCCGCAGCCCAGGCTCTCCGGAGGAGGGGGATCAGGGGGTCCAGAGACCCCAGGAGGTGGAGGGGAGAGCCCTCCGCCCTCCCCCCCTCCGGCGGGCACCCGCTTCAACCCCATTGTTCCCGCCGGGGTTGGAGGCGCCGTGTAGGGGCCGCTCCCGGGACTTGTGCAGCGGCTGCGGGGCTCTTGTGGCCCCGCCGGAACAGGTTCTATCCCCGGGGCGGCCGGTCAACTTGAAGAAACCGGACTCCCAATCCCTGGAGCTTCGGCCGACTTTCCGCTAAGGAAAAAGCAACCCAGACGTAGGTAAGAGTGGCTGGGGCCCCTTCAGATACGAGGCCGCCTCTCCTTGGCTCGTGATCCCCAAGCCCAGGAGATCCCCTTGTCTCTGTCTGCACCATCCTCCGGGCGCTAGTTTAACGACCTGTAACCCTTTGGAGCTTTAGCTGTTCGTCGTACTTGGGAGGTCTCCCCTCGCTCCCCCCTTTTGTCTCCCCCTATCTCCCTTCTCTCACTCGCAGTTTTGAGTCCCTACTCCTTCTGCGCCTTCAGTCCAGCTCGACTCCTCCCGCCGGCCAACTTCTCCGCAAACTAGCGTCCGGGGTTCTGGGAGACTGTGGGCTATGCAGCCTCCGGGCTGGGGAAAGGGAAAGGGCCAGAGGGAGAAGGCGGCCGAAGGTTTGGGGGTCTGAGGACGACGAAAAAATTATGTCCGAATCTTGAGTGTGCTGCATTCCATTCCACCCCTCGTGGTGACTCACCCCAATACTGCAGCAGGTAGCTTTGGTCCGATCATTGGATCGGACCGCTTTCTAATCCCCTTTTCCCACTCCCATTAAAGTACTGGTCCTGATGTGTGTATATGTGTATGATGGGGGAGGGGAAGAGGGAGAGGTAGTTGGATAGCTTTTCTCCATTTAGTTTTTAGGGAGGTGGCGAAAGGTGGCGTCACTAAATGGCTAAGAGTCCGTTTTAGAGGAGGGCGAGGAAGGTATTTTCTTTAGGGGAGAGGGTTATCTTTTCCTACGAATAATTCCTTAGAGGCAAAGGGAGGGAAGTTGAGGGAAATTGGAAGGAGCCCAAAAGACGAATAAG
>JAJPUD010001128.1:396701-437273 GCA_023553655.1 Myrmecobius fasciatus | reverse complement strand
TGTGTGTGTGTGTGTGTGTGTGTGTGTGTGTGTGTGTGTGTGTGTGTTGGGGTGGATGGGGGTGGGAGGAAGGAGGAGGAGCGTTCAACTCAACTAATCTATCTGGATATGGAGATGAGATGAGTATGTTTTATCCAGTGCTGTTCACTTTGCAGTAGTGAACCTCACTCTTCTTTCTGGCAAAGGTCTAGCCTGGATTAATTTGCCCTCTGGCCCCTCTGTGGTTTTCTGGAGAGGCGGGCTGGCTAAAAAAAGAGGAGGGGGGTGGCCGGAAACTCAGTTTCCAGAGTGACACCTTTGTATAGTTTGGCAATCTGGGAAGGCTCCATCCCATCCCCCTTTCCTCTCTCACTCAACTGGGGGGGAGGGGGGGTTGAAACCAGTCTGCTTCTACTGGGACCAAAAACGATTGGCCTATTTACAAAATGTTGCTGTGGTCTCTTTCTCCCTCCCCCCACCTTTAAATTTTTTTAGTTTTCCAGATGTTGCACCAGTGAGCCCCATCTGGTTCCATTTCACCCAGTACAGGCAGCATTGCAAACACAGCGCCTAGCATTTCTCTGTTGTTTTTTACTCCTCTCCCCACCCCACCCCCAAATGCTAAAATCCTTCACTTTTCTCTGGGGCTAGGAGCATTTCCTGCGCCTAAGAGATGGATGGGAGTAGGAAGAGAAAGGAAGGTTAACTTGGGCCCTAGGTTATTGAAACTTCTCTCCAGCATCTTGGGTGGTAAAAAATAAATGGGAATAGGAGTTTTGAAGGAGGGGGATGGAGGTACTGGAGAGATTTTAGGATAAGGCACTTTAAAATGGTAGCCTTCATCCCCTTAGGGAATGACTGAGCTAGAACTCAAGAGCTGTTGCGACCCAACTCTCCAAAGCCTCAACATTTCACTTTTGTGCTCTGAATGAAAAGAAAACGGGAAAGGTGTCGTTCCCTGTTGGAGCTTGGATTGGGAGAGGGAGGATGGGGTTCCAAGGAGGAGGGACATTAGGCCTGAACTCTTGGGCTGCTGTTTCTTGGGCTTTCTGGGAAGGCCGATTGCCCCTTTTCCATCGAGGGAGCCCCAGGGGGCCGTCCCCCAGCGGTGGCAGTCATGCGTTGCTTTTTCCACTCTTCCTCTGGAAGGCTGGTATGTGGCGGCGGCGGCGGCGGGCGCTGGGGGCGTGTGAATGGGGCCAGGTTGAGGTGTTTGCTCTCGCTGCCCCTTGCCTAGTTGGTCTCTGTGTTTTTTAAAGCGTTTGGATTGCAAATCTGTGCCCTAGTATTTAAAATAACGGTTACCCGTTGAGAAAAAAAAAGGGGGGGAGGGTGTATATGCGTGTGTGTTGAGTGTGTATGGTGTGTGTGTGTCCATTCCCTAAACTAGGAAAGCTCCTTATGGTCCAAAGTTTAGTGGGAGAGGGAAGGAAAGGGAGACAAACTTCCCTCCTCCTCCCCTCCCTTCTGTCTCTCTTTCAAATTGAAAACACTTCTCTGGTTTCCTTCTCTGGGCGGTAGTTTTGGAGGTTGTAATGAAATCGCACTTTCTCTAGACATGGTAATTAAGGTGACTGTTTCCTCAGCAGATGTGCCCTGCTCCCTGCACCTCCGGACCCAGGCTTTTTTTGGTATACCGACTGCCCCACAGCCTCCGGACAATTGGGCGGGTTGCTGCTTTCCCCTACTGTTCCCGCCCGTCTCCCCCCTCCTCCTCCCCTTCCTCAACCCTTTTTTTTTTTTTTTTTTCCACCCCACCCTTCGAGGATGACTTTACAGCCCCTAGGAAGTCCAGTTCTGGTGCCTAATTAGCTCTCTGGCCAAAGTTTGGGTCTCTCTCTTTACTTTCGGGGAATGGCTGAGCTGCCTTTGCTGCGAACTTGCCCTTATGGCCTCCCTAATGACTTGTTTACATATTTTCTCCCATTGGTGGCTAAAGTTTGTCGGAAGCAACTTCAGCCCCGCTATTGTAGCTCCCGGTCAGTATTCGGTATACTGGAGAAGGCGGACGCCACTGCGGGCTTGGCTCCCTCTCGGGTTGTTAAGCAGCTAGCGGCTGACTAGCTCCTCGAAATATCTGTTACGTTGACTCTTAGTCATAGCTATAGCTAAGTGTTATATCAGTTTTTAATAGAGATCGTCCAGATTCCCGGGCCACTCCCCATACACGCTCCCTCACAGCATGCTTCGGCTTTGGGGGAGATGGTGGGGGGAAATGGGATGCACGTTTTGGAGGGAAATGAGCATTCTCCCCTGGATATTTTTCACCTACGTTAAAAAGTTTCACAATGAGCACTTTGAAAATGCGGCTGCAGCTATAGAATCACAGAACATATAGAGACTGTTCGCGCTGGAAGGGACCTTAGGGGTCATCAGTCCAACCCCCTCGTTTAGTTAGTGAAACGCTTGGAGCAAAGACACCGGCAGAAGCGTAGAAAAACCCAGGAGTGTTGGTAGATGCCATTGTCCTTCAGATCCTGCAGGAAAAGGCTTAGAATACATGCAGGCAACCCTCCGCCTGGGAGGGAAATTTTCCAGTCCATACAACCACCAGCCTTTGTCCCTGGTTGCTAATGAGCCCGGGAGAAAAAAATGAGGCTAGGGGCTTTAGTATTCTCGGTTTGGGAGGAAAGGGATCACTGTTAGAGAGAAGACATTCCTTTGGGAACTTTACTTCTGTTTATATGTTTTTAAAATTTAATATTTACTCACCTTTCCAATTAAAAAAAAAAAAACAGCCCATACTAAAGACGTTACTGGCAGTTTATATGTAACTCCAGCGTACTCTTTCCATCCGGTAATTGTACATGCGAATATTTGTACATAATAATTTTCCTACAGAAAGTGCTTCTGCTTTTTCCACTTTCCCTTATTTCCCACAGGCTTTTCTATATTTTCTCCTGATCTTTATGGTGCTGGTACTGTTTAGAAGCAGTGTTTGTTGTTTCAGAGCCAGCCTAGCTGGATTCTGAAAGGCTCATTCCCTGATGGCTGGCTATCAGCAGAGAGGTATTTTTCCTGCCTCAGCAGTTCATGACAACCAAGAGGAGTTTGTGGTTTGGGAGGCACCTACCATTGATGAAATCACACATCTTTTAAGTGTGATGGTATAATTGATATAGAAGCAGCTAGATGACTCAGTGGATAGAATATGGGTTCTTGTGGATCCTCAGACATTAGCAGTGTAACCCCAGGCAAATCACTCTAATCTCTATTTGCTTCATTCCCCTGGAAAAGGAAATGGCAAAGCAATCCCATATCCTTGCCAAGAAAACCCCATGGACAGTATTGGCATGCTGTGGTCCTTGGGGTCAAGAAGAATTGGACAAGACTAACATTGTAATTATTAATTACTCCATCATTCACATTTCCACAGAGCACTTTCTTCACAACAGCCTTGGACAGGTATAGGCAGATAGTACAAAAATTAATATTTTCATTTTATAGATGAAGAAACTGAGACTCAGAGAAGTTAAATAACTACCAGAATTACAAAGCTAGTAAATGAACAGAGAAGGAACTTCAACTCAAGTCTTCAAAGACTAACCAGGAGGGACGTGGAAGTCATTCACTGCATCCTAGGCCATTGACCTGACTTTTGTCTTGTCACTGGATGACTTTGTGCAACTCTGCCTCACTTAAATCCATACACACAAATCAAGAATTACTCCTTGATGTCATTGGTCCTCTTCAAAATGAAGGACAAACAAGACCAGCACTTTCTATTAGAACTGCAGCTTCCCACTGGGGTACTACAACCCATCCTTCACTCTGAAACAATAACATTTAGATTTGTTTCACTGTTATAAATAAGATCAGGAAGACCTGAATGCAAATCCTTCAGGAAACAATTGCAGTGTGATCCTAGGCAAGTGACTCACTTGACCTCTGCTTCAGTTTCTGCATCCCTAAAATTGGGACTATAATAGTCCCTTATCTCCTAGAGTTGTTATGAGAATCAAATAAGAAAGTAATTTTAAAGCACTTAACACAGTGCCTGGAACATATTAAGCACTATGTAAATATTAGCTATTATCATTATAAATAATATCACTTAATTTGGTAAGACCTTTAGCACAGTGCCTAGCACATATTAAGCATTGTATAAATATTAGCTATTATTATGATAAATTATATAGCTTAATTTGGTAAAGCCTCTAGATGTTGGAAAGAAATTCAGGGAATCCTCTTCTTGGACCCACTTATACCTGAGCTGGAATACCTGACAAGTGATCGGTAAAGTTGAAGACTCATCCCACAATGGCACCCCTCCTACCACTATTTGTTTTACCCATTTTAAAAATAAAAGTATTGTATTAAAGCCGATGCTTAGGATAAAGGGTAGTTCATGCTTGTTTTGGGGCCAATGGTAACTATTGAAGATCACAAATCATTTAGAACAGGGGCTGAAAAAAACCTTAGAGTGCAGAGGGGCCAACCCCCTCATTTTTTTTAAAGAAAGAAACTGAGGCTTAGAAATTTCAGTAATTTGCTTAATGTTATATGGGGAGCTAATATAAATAGCTGAGAATTTCTAACTCCAAATCCAATGTTTCTTTCACTAGTACATGTCTTCTTGGATCTTTATTCTTATCTCCTATACAATCTCCATGGGTCATATTGGTCTGGGGGCTTTCTTAGTTAAATATTAAATTTATTGCATCTTGAGAAAAGGAAACAACTAGAATTAACTCAAGAAGCTTGATAAAGAAGGGCCTGAGCTGACTTGAGTTAATTTCCTCTTGAGGAATTCATCTTACATTCCTCTTCCCAAGGACTGTGTAAGAGACCCAAATGTAAGTATATAGTAAGAAATCCTAGGGTTGTTGGTATTATAGGCACACCATCCCTATCATTTTAGATCAGATTCTAGGGATTCCAAAAAGGATTTAATCCAGCTTTGCAGAGATGCTTGTTTTTTCAAAATACACATGTTTTGGTTTCTCCTCCAATGCAAAAAACCAAAATATACTGTATTTGTCTTTTTTTTTTAATTTTAGTAAGAACTATAGCAGTGGTATAGTGAAGAGAATAAGAAAGACTTGGGTTAAAGTTCTACCCTTGCTATTGGCTATGTGATCCTGGACAATTTTTTTTATATTTCAGTGCTCCTAAGCTACTCTTCTATAAGTAGGAAATCAAGTGCTAGCCTGCACCAATAGAGAGATTTGGTCACTATGATGTCCCTTGGTCAGTCTTGTCAGTATGTCTGGCTATATATTTTTCTATTGTTGTTATTAACTCCTGTTATTTATAATCATGAGACCACATTTGGGGTTTTCTTCAAAAAAATACTGGAATGGTTCGCTGTTCCTCCTGAGCTCATTTTGCAGATGAAGAAACTGAGGCTAACAGAGTTAAATGATTTGCCTGGGATCACCCAACTGTAGTGTCTGAAGCAGTATTTGAATTCAGATTGTCCTGATTCTAGGCCCAGCACTCTATTCACTATGCCACATAGTTGCCCTACAATTAATCTCCCTACACTTAATAAAATCTATCTGTTTTTTTTTGGGGGGGGGCAGAGGGGTGAATTATAACTCTAGTTGTGTAGCTAAGTGGAAAAGTAGAAGGACCTCAACTGAAGAAGATCCTAATTCAAATTCACCCTCAGATACTTCCTAGCTAAGTGAACCTGGGAAAGATACAAGTTTTTTTGGCCTGTTTTCTTATCTGTAAAATAGGGATAATTATCTGTAAAATAGGGATAACCTGTATCTCCTAGGGTCGTGAGGATCAAATGAGATGATAACCATAAAGCACTCAATTAGCATAGTATCTGGCATATAGTAAGTACTACCAAAATGTTAGTTATTATTGTTTATTGTTATTATTATTATTACCTACCCAGATATATTCTAAATAGTTATAGTCCAGATCCTGCCCTTTATAAAGAGATTACTTCATTTAGACCTAGAATATGACAGGGCACCTTGTGTTTCTTTTATTGTTGTTCCTATTTTTATATACTTATTTTATCCCATGTCTCATTGTGGTATGGAGGTGACCTTGCATTAAAGACTGTTCCAGAGGAGCACAAGTCCTAGCAAGTCTTACCAAGCTGGAAAGACTGCAAAAGATCCAGTGATGGATTACTGACCTGTTGTCCATGGGCCAACTTTGCTAAATTCAAAGGGACTTAATACCAGGATATTGGCTACCAGATGATGATTTTTTCCCTACCATATCAATTTAGCAAGCATTTCAGTACATGGAAAGAATGCTTGAGTCAAAGATCTGGGTTCAAATTCTTTCTTTGAAATTTACAACTGTGTGGGATTGAGGAGTTGCTTTAATTGAAGTAGATATCCACTAGGATTCCTTTAAACTCTTGCTTCTGGGAAGTCATTTAAGTTCCCTGGATCTAATATTCCTCATTTGTAAGGTGAGGGGATTCAGCATTGAATGCTTCTTTCTAACTCTAAAACTAGCAAATTATGAAAACCAGGTGTGAAGGGGTTGTAATCTGAGTTGATAAAAAAAAAGGTATCCACATAGAGGAAATGGGAGATCCTTGAAGGATTGATAGAAGTATTTCTTCCAAAGGACATTTGGACCCTGTTTGTATAAAGACTTAAGAAAAATATTAGGATTTCCCTTGGGTTAGACAAAAAATTTGCAAGCTGAACTGCATAATCTCTTTCAAATGTTTGTGAAATGTTCACATCAACCACTCCTAAACGGGTTTTTCCCCCTGTATCCACTTTTGAGAAAGGTGACCATTTTCCCTAAGATCATGGGAACAGATTTAGAGCCAGAAAGTACTTTCCTTAGCAGGTTATCTAGTATACTCTCCTTGTTTGATGAGGAAACCAAGACCCGGAATGGCAAAATGAGATCAGTTTCAGTTGTAGATTTATGATTCTCTGACTTGTCCAGAGTCCTACATCTAATAAGTGGCAGAATTTGAACTATAGATCTCTGACTTCAAATCTAGTAAGTGCTGTTTTCACTTTTGTTTGTAAGAAGAAAGATTTATACCCCTGGATCTAGGAGGTCACTCTTTTGAAGCCTCATGTCCTATAGGGCTAAGGAAATTGAGAAAATTTCTTTGTTGTATCTAGCCCTCAGAGTAGGATTATGGCTGAGTAAATTTGGGATTTTGGATTGTGCTACCCTTCAGTATTCTATCCCTTGCAAGAATGAGTGACCTGACACCATTTCCTCTCATCAGTCATCTTTCCTTAAAGGAGTAGTTCATGCTTTTTGCCAGCACCCATTGGTAGTCGCAGAGCCTCATCTTCAAGTATCATACAATTTCAGATCATCTGTCTGTTTTCCTGGTCTAGACTCCATGAGGAAATGTCAGGCAAGAGAGGAGGAGAGATTTGCCCAGGTAGTGGCAAAGACAAAACTAGGATTAGAATCCAGATTTCTTTATTCCCTATCCGCTACATTACTTAAGAATAATCCAAGAGTGGTGTTCTGATGGCTTCCTATCCTTTCCCAGGGAGCTCATCTTTCTTTTACTGAGATGTGACCTTCTTCAACTGGCATAGAATTATATAGATGGAAGGGATAGAAGAGTCCTCAATACATCATCTTTTCCCTTCCCCTTTTTTGTTATAAGACCCCATTCCCTCAATGTATCCAAGGTCCTGGATCAAAATCTGACTTAAGAACCTTGGGAAACATTGCAAGATTTGTAGAACCTAAAAATAATGACCCTTTGATATGTATTGGATATCTTTTAGGGGCAAAGCCTTTCCTCCAGTGTATGGGTAAGCCAGTTTATAAGGCTGCTTCTTTAGAAAGTATCTACAAACAATTATGTGCCACAGAGGAAGCTCTCTATAGAGAATCCAGATCTTCCAAATGGGTTGTAAGAATTTATTAGTTAATTCAAAGTGGACAAGATGACATGAAGGAGAGAGTGAAAACTTCCAGATCCTTTCAAAGTGAAGACAGTGTGTTGTATAAAAGAATGTTGCACTCGGAATTTGGAGGAATCTTATTTGGTATCCTTGCTCTTACACTTAACACTTGTAGTCATTGATAAATCACTTAATCTCACTAACATCATCTGTAAAAATGGGAATAATAATATTCATGCTATCCACCTCACAAGGTTGTTGTGAGGATCCGATAAAATGACATGTAAAACATTTTGCTAACTTTGAGTGCTTTATGAGTTATTTCAAAAGTTGCGGTATGAGAATTTTTATAGCTCTCCTTTCATAACTATTATCTCTGGATATTCGTGGTAGGATGCATGTGTCTGCTGACCATGCAATATTTGAAAGTGGTAAAGGGCAACTGAAAGTAGAACAAGTCTAATGGATTTAATATTATAACCTCTTTGAGGCTAATGGTCTAAATTAATTTTCTTAATTTCTAGACCACCATTCTTATTTTTACAGATAAGGAACCTGAGGCCCAGAAAAGTCAAATAATTTTCTCATAATTACACATCTTGTTTCCTCCTATCTCCATTTTAAAAGTTGAACTTAGGAAAGATGAACTTTGGGTTTTTTCTGAGAAAATGACTTGAAATAGACACTTTTTTCCCCCCTCTGCTTTACTTATCGCAAGGATGACAAGAGATATCAGAGGGAACCTTGTGGTCATCTTGTGAACTCATAAGCTCTTTTTGGGCCCGACAATTATGAATGGGAAAGAATAATTTGAGATATGATTTTGTAGTGCCTATAAACCTAATAAAAAGGGTATAAACCTCAGGCTGCATTCAAGGCCAGCCTTTGACATCACTAGCTATTCAGTCATAGGCAGGTCACTTAATCTCGTTAAGTCCAGACAACCCTCTAAGATTATGAATTTCAGAGTAGTTATTGATGTGCACTGGGAAAGGGAGTTACCTCACTGGGGAGCTCCCTGAACCCATGAAATCATAGTATCTAAACAAAAAAAATCTGGGGAAAGAGGCAGCATTCCTGTAGCTGACTGTGTTTGGGAGGTCAGGCTCTCATGTCTAAAATGGAAGATCAGTAAGTGAGCTGCTTCCTAAATGCCTGGAATATAAAGCTTCTGCCAAGATCAGGAAAGAGGAAATTGGAGGGAAGAGTTGAATGATTCTCAGTTGTTTACTACCTGTCATGACATGGGCCCTTAGCTAAAATGAGTTGAAGCTGTGGTGAAGAGTGGGGACAGATGTGTGTGTGTGTGTGTGTGTGTGTGTGTGTGTGTGTGTGTACACACAAGCCTGCTCACCCACTCCTGTGCTTGCTCTAGAGAACATGTACCCAAAGCCAAGAATTCATGGAGTTTGCTGCCAGCCAGCACTGACTCATTTGCAGGGGGCCCAGCCCAGCTTAGGGGGAGAAGCAAGGTCAATGTATCACAGTAGGACATACTCCAGAGAGGGGGATTCTCTCTAAAAATAATTTAGAGAAATGCTTCTCAGAGCATTTAGGATGAAAGCTTCTTGGTTGTATACATACGTGTATGTGTGTGTGTGTCTGCATATGTGGCATAGTATATTGAATGCTAAACTTGGACTCAAGAAGAATGGAATTCAAATCCTGCCTCAGATTTAATAACTTATGTGACTCTGGGAAGGTCACATAAATTTTACCTGCCTCAGTTTCATCATCTGAAAAATGGGGATAATATTAGCATTTATCTTCTGGGATAGTTTGGCATAGATATCGCTCCTTATCTAGATACAAACATACACATAAATATGTAATTATATCATGCAGATAAGTCTATAGATAGATTCTGCCCAGTACCCAAGAGGCCTTTTGTTTTGTAAATATTAAACAGCTATAAGTTGTTCTCCAGAGGAGTATAATACCTTGCTTTTGTCTTCATTAGTTAGAGAATTATAGAAAGAAAATCATAGAGGTGGTATGCTTTTGGCCAAGAGCCAACTATGAGGCATCCTTGAGTCATGTCCTTACCAAACAGACGTCCCTGATTAAACAGACAGCAGGATAAAATGGAAAGGGCACTGGACTTACACTCAGAAGACTTGGGTCCAAGTAACAGCTGTAAGACATTACAGATATCATTTCTTTTTTTTTTTAATTAAAGCTTTTTATTTGCAAAACATATGTATGGGTAATTTTTCAGCACTGACCCTTACAAAATTTTCCGTTGCAAATTTCCCCCCCTAGTGTCCACCCCTCCCCTAAATGGCAGGATATCCACTACGTGTTAATTATGTTAAAATACTTGACAAATCGAATATATGTATACATATTTCCACACTTATCATTGTTGTGCAAGAAAAGTCGGATCTACAGGAAAAAAAAATCTGAGAAGGGAAACATAATGCAAGCAAACATCAATAGAGAGCATGAAAATGTTATGTTGTGGTCCACATTCATATCCCTCTCTCTGGGTGTATATGGCTTTCTTCACTGAACAATTGGAACTGGTTTGAAACATTTTATTGTTGAAGAGAGCCATGTCCATCAGAATTGATCATCATATAGTCTTGTTGTTGCCGTGTATAATGATCTCCTGGTTCTGCTCTTTTCACTCAACATCAGTTCATGCAAGTCTCTCCAGGCCTCTCTGAAATCATCCTGCTGGTTGTTTCTTATAGAACAATAATACTCTATAACATTCATATACCATAATTTATTCAGCCATTCTTCAATTGATGGGCATCCATTCAGTTTCCAGTTTCTAGCCACTACAAAAAGGACTGCCACAAACATTCTTGCACATGTGGGTCCCTTTCCTTCCTTTAAGATCACAGTTATCATTTTTTTTCCTTCAATGTATTATAAATGAGGGATTTGGACTAGATGATTCCCAAAGATCCTTCTAGTTCCCATATTTTTCCTAATCATCCTTGGGTCATCAACCACCATCTTTCAGTCTTAAGTTCATCCTATAATTCCACAATAATATCTAAGAAAGTTGTCTTTTGTAATTAGAGAGGTTTGAATTTCTTCTGGTAAGTGAGGGCTTGTAATTTCTCCCTTATTCAGAGGATTGTAGAATACTAAAAACCAAAAGAAAATTTTAGGCCTGTAAGGAATCTAAGCCAATTTTTTCATTTTACAAGTGAGGTTACAAATGATAAGGTTACTTCATAACATACTTCATCACAGGACTTAGAGCTGAAAGGAAATGTAGAGATCAATCACAGCTATTCCCTCTTGTTAGAGATAGGGAAGTGAGGCTCAGAAAAATTCAAATGATTTGATCAAGATTACACAGATAGCTAAATTAGAATTTAAGACCTTTAGTTGCCAACTACTGCTCTTTTCTCTCCGTCATCACCAGGGAAATTGGTTTTCTGAGTGAATTTTGGTAGTAATAATGATATTGAAAGTCTATTTTATCCTCAACAACCCTGGGAGGAAGATATTATTATCTTCACTTTACAAATGAGGAAACAGGCAAACAAGTTAAGTATCCTGCTCAGAGTCACATAGCTGATAAATATCTAAGGCTAGATGTGAATTCTGCACTTTCCAACTCTAGGTCTAGCTCACCGAGCTGCCTCTCTACCATATTCTCTCCATTCACCACCACCAGTTGAATTGGTTTTCTGAGTGAATTATTGTCATAACAATTTTTAAAGTAGCATTTGTACTGAGATTTAAGATTTTTCAAGTACTTTACAAATATTATCTCAATAACAACCTTGGGAAGGAGATGCTATTCTTATTATCTCTATTTTACTGATGAAGAAACTGACAGGTACAAATGAGTTGTCTAGGGTCACACAGCTAGTATATGTCTGAGATTGTATTTGAGCGTTCTTCCCATGGACTTCATTCAGGTTCAGTGATTTCTTCCTGATTCCATGTCCAGAATTCTATCCAGTTCACCATCTAGTAATTGGGGTCATCATTAGATACTTGTGATTCTCATTTGCCCTCCCCCTTCCCCTGAAAAAGTTTGTAAAGCTTTTGACCAAGTGAAACTTAACTCAGGAAAGCTGGGAAGTCACCCATGTAGCCCTGGATTTCCTGGAATTCCAGTCTTAGGGGAAACTTATCTTCTTAGTTTTGTATCCAAGGCAGAACATCAAATACAATATATATAGTGTATGCATGGGCAGCTAGGTGGTACAGTGGATAAAGTGCTAGGCTTGGAGTCAGGAAGACCTAAATTCAAATGTGGTTTCAGCCCACTTACTAGTTATGTGAACCTGGTCCTATGTAAACCAGGTTTAACCCTGTTTTCCTCAGTTACCTTATCTGTCAAATGAATTGGAGAAGGAATGGCAAATCACTACAGTATCTTTGTAAGAAAACCCCAAATGGGGTCACAAAGAATCAGACTTGACTGAAAAAGCAATAACAACTATATACATAGTATCGATGTATATATACATATATACACATAGTATATACATACATATACATAGTATATACATACATATACATAGTATATACATATATACATAGTACATACATGCATAAACATAGTATATGTATATATACACACATTATATGTGGCATATAAATATACTGTATAATTATATATATATATATACTGTGTATGTATCTATGTGTGTATGTTTATATATTGTAAACTGTGTTTGTATGTATATATGCACACAGTATATGTGGTATATATACTATATAATATATATATACTACATATATATGCTGCATTTACTGCATGTGTATATGTATGTATGTGTATGTGTTTGGGTGTATATCCTACAGATCCTCGGTGTGTGTATAAATAACTAAATGATATATATAGTTAAATCATACACACAATACATTTGCACAGTATATACTATATACAGTATATACAGGTATATACTGTGTTCAAAATGGATGGGCAGAGTTAGTGCACACCTACAATCTGACCCACTGGAGATCTCTGGAGCTCAGGAGTGTTGAGCTTCAATAGAATATTCAGAGACCACGACAAACTTAAGTTCAGTACCAGTGTTTTGAGCCCCTGGGAGCAGGGCTCAAATGTAGTCAAAGGAAGGATGAAGCCCACATCAGAAATGAAGTGAATCAGAGTTCCCATGGCAATCAGTAGTGGAAATGGGCTGTAAGTAGCCCCTACACTTCCAAACAGAGCAAGAGGGAAGACCCAGTCTTTAAAAGAAAAAAAAAAATGTCAGTTGCCTAGAATCTAGTACTGTGACAGGGATAACTGCCTTAATCCTCCATGCCTTAACAAGTTATCCCTTTAAGCATAGCTTGGAGAAAATGATAACATAATCTGGGGACCCCCCCTCCCCACCAGAACAACCTTATTATTTTCTTCTGCACCTAATGTTTATTTTATTACTTTCTGATTTTCTTTTCCACAGATATACCTTGAGAAAGCGGGTCAAACCCAAGGACCGGGTAGAGTCCCCATGGAGGTGTGGAGCCTTGTCACCGATCTGTAACTGTAGAACTGGGATGTGGAGCTGGAAGGGCCTCCTTTTCTGGGCTGTGCTGGTCACAGCCACACTCTGCACTGCCAGACCAGCCCCAACCCTGCCTGAACAAGGTAAGGGAAAGAAGGACCTGGGGCCAACCATTGGTCTCAAACAGGATTGCTCAGGGATATGGAATATCAGCATTTAGCCTTTGATTATGACCTAAGTAGTGTTGGGGGGACAGAGATTCTCAGATTTATTGAGGAAGAGTAATTTCAGGGTGGGAAGTATATACAATATATACTATATGCCATATATACAGGTATATACTGTGTTCGGAATGGTGGTGGACACCTATAATTCTAGCTACTAAATAATGTCTTTGGGGAAAAGTCTTGCAGCATCTAAACTATCTGTGTGACATCTTACATTATTGAAGATGGAGACCTTGGTAAAGCATGTGGTGGAATAAGGTTGTAGGAAGGAGTCCTGTGCTCCTTATGATCCTTCCTCCAGAGGAAGATGATTTTGGTTGGTGATTTTGGAGCCTATTTCCTTGTCTCAGAGATAGGAAAAGATTTTAAAGTTCTAAGTAAGATCAAAGTATTATCCTGATTGTCAGACTTGAAAATGAATGAATGATATGAATAGTCATTTAGCACTTGACTCAGATAAAATGGGATTTTGCCCAGCCCGATTTCCTTTTCTTTCTATGGTGTGGAGGCTTTTGGAGGAACAAATTTGGCCAAAAGAAAGGCCTTGTTAAAGAGAGCAGCAGTTGTGACTAGACACCTAATAATTGACTTCCTTGGGCTACAGATTACATAGTCACAGACATACTTTCTATCTTGGGACACAAGTCTGAAAGACCTCAGAAAATATGGGTCTCAATCTCCATAATCCAATGGAAGTAATGGATTGTATGGGACTAGTATCCATCTACCATGAGTCAAAAGACAGTGTACTTAAAAAAAAGAAGAAGGTGAAAAGGCATGGGAACTGCTGAGAATCGAAATTTAAGTTGCAGAGATTTGGGGAGCTGAGACTAAAGCTAGTGACTCTCTGAGTTTAATAGGTACATTTGTGATTCTCTGGCTGCTTGTGATTGTATAGAAAATTGGCAAATAGTTGAGAAAGAGTTTGGTTAGTTCAGGTATGTGCATAAACTGACTGATGCTTTGGGACAAGCATCTTACGGTATGTTGACTGAGGCTTCTGTCAAGTGCACCAATTAAGCATATGTTTCTTTCATTCATAATGCTCTGGTATACATATAATATAACACATCCTTGTCAAGTCCATATATCTGGCACTTATATGATGTTTGCTCTGTACAAATTTGTGCAAAGACAGCACTGAAGAAAACATATAAATAATATCCATATAAACTAACATCAATTTTATCAATCAAATATTGTGCATATATTCCATATCCAGAATGGTAATATTAGCAGTTAGTAGAAGGCGAATAGAGAGAGAGCCTTAGTAGACTTTATTTAAAATAGGAGTTATCAGAAAGATCTTTACTTCTTTTTGTTAGAGATGGTGTTTTATTTGTTTGAATGATAGTAGAAAATTAAAAATTCGTGTTTGTGTAGTGAGATAGGAGATCAAAAGGAGAACATGGAGACATTTCAGCATTTTCTTTTTTGGAATGCTCCTGGTACTTTGTATTTACCTCCTTCATACAATCTTCATGCATAAGTTGTATCCCCTACCACCATAAGTTTCCCAAGAAAAAGCCTCCATCTGTTGTGTAACAAGTTGATAGTTTATTGATTTGAATAGGACATCTCTTTCTTTTTTCTTTCTTTCTTTCCTTCTTTCTTTCTTTTTTTTTTTTTTTTTTTTTTTTGCTAAGGCAATTGGAGTTAAGTGACTTGCTCAGGGTCAAACAGTTAGGAAGTATTAAGTGTCTGAGGCCAGATTTGCAGGGCTGGTGCTCTAACCACTGTACCACCTAGCTGCCCCCTAGGATGTCTCTTTCAAGAAAAGTCAGAAATTAGAGTTGGAAGATTATCCAGAATGGAGATACTTAATAGTATTATGTGGGAGGAGCAGAGGAAGAGTGTCTACTAAAAGTTTTTGAAGTAGAACACACTATTGAGATATAGGCTTTCATTCTAAAATCAGACTTGAAGTTTACACTGATAATTGGCAGGGTCATTCACATGGGTTCCCTATATTATTTAATTAAAAGGGTACCTTAGCAAAGAAAATACTCAAACTCTGTTCCCTGGAAACTAGAGGTTTCAGGACATAGTATCTCCAATTTTTAGAACAGTGTTTAGCACATAATAGATACTTAATAAATACTTGTTGGCCAACTGACTCAGTTGTACCCAATCTTCATAGTTTGCATACAGTGGGTTGTCAGATAGAAGAGAACCATCTATCATGGTTCAAAATCTATCCTATTACTAAAAAGGTGAAACCATTACAGGTGTAGAATCAATCATGTATGCTCTCTCTGTACTTTAGTTGATCTCTTATACTTGGCATTTTAAAAATATCACCTTCAAAGTATTATGATAGATTGCACACCAATGATAAGTTTGGAAATATGTATACATATATTCGATTTGCCAATATTTTAACATAATTAACATGTAGTGGATATCCTGCCATCTAGGGGAGGGGTGGGGAGTTGGGGGGAAAAATTTGTAACGGAAAGCTATGTAAGGGTTATTGTTGAAGAATTACCCACACATATGTTATACAAATAAAATAAAATTTAAAAAAAAAGTATTATGATAGAGAAGGTCCGTCAGTTAACATTTATTAAAAGCTTACAATGTGCCAGGCACTATGCTAAGCTCCCAAAATAAAGAGAAAGTTATAAAAATAATCCCTTTTCTCAAAGAGCTTGCAATCTAATGTGGGAGACAAAATATAAATAAACATGTACAAATAAACTATATACAGGATAAATGGCAAAGAAGGCAAATTCTCTCTTATGGAGGTAATAACCTCATTAATACTCTGATCATTTCTGGGTACCATCTTTTTGAAAGAATATTGATGAACTAGGGTGTCCAGAGGAACACCTCTGGACCATAATGAAAGGACCGAGATAATAACATAGAAATATCAACTGAAGGTACTGGAAATATTTCACCTCAAGAAGAAAAGATTTATAGTATTCAAAGAGCTGTCATGTAGGAGGGGATCACACTTGT
This sequence comes from Myrmecobius fasciatus, assembly GCA_023553655.1. NCBI lineage: Eukaryota > Metazoa > Chordata > Mammalia > Dasyuromorphia > Myrmecobiidae > Myrmecobius > Myrmecobius fasciatus. The sequence continues at coordinate 420,857 of JAJPUD010001128.1, read as the reverse complement.
TCTTTAGCCACAGAGAATAAACCAGAAGCAATGGATAGAAGGTAGAGAGAAGCAATTTCAGATTTCTTTCAGTAGAGTTCAGATTTCCATTAATTGCTAAAAGATAGGAACTTTTTCTAACAATGAGGGATGTCCAAAAAGTGGAATGGGTTACCTCAGATGAGGGTTGCTCTTCATTATAAGTTTTCAAGCAAATACTGCAAGACCACTTTTCTGAGATATTTAAAAAAAAAAGGAATTCTCTTTCAGGTAGGAGTCAAATGAGGTATAATAGCTTCTGAGGTCTAACCCAAGGGTTTGTGATTTTCTGTATCTTGGCCAAGTACATGTAAAATGATTAGTATTCATTTATATTTTTAGAAATTTCAGAATATTTTAAGAGTTTTGTAAAGAGATAAGTATTCTTAACCATTATTCTGATGAAGTAAACATCCATAAACTTTGTTGCAATACCAGAACTCAGACTAGAGGAAAAAACAATATGGTAGAAGCTATCTTCAGTTTAGGCTTCCTTTAGAGACCTTAATTTATCTGTTATGTTAACAAAATCATGGTTCTGGAAAAATTACAAAAGCATTTATAAGCAAGATCAAACAATTTTTTAAAAGTATAAGCCATTAGTAAAAGATAATCAAATAAACATATAAAATAAGTAATAAATGTCTATAAAAAACCTAAGCATTTAACAAAATATAGTTCCAGCAAATGAAAGTTCCAGCAAATAAAAAAATGATTTTGTTCTGTCTCCTTCCAAATCTGTCTGAAGGTCTCCCTCTGGATTTTGTTTTTTTAAATACATATATATGTATGTGTTCATAAAAAGAAAACATATAGATATATAGCTGCATATAGTGTATATAGACTATTCTGCTTTGCTGAATTTCTCCTGGGTCTTTCCATGTTTCCTTGTATATTTCATTTATCAAAACAGCAAATTTAAAAGCACTATTATTGAATTTTTCAAGTGAAAATAAGGACTGAAATAATCTCAAACATTATGGCTTATGTAAATAAAGGGGAAAATGAAAATTGTTGTGAAACAGCTTTTAGAAAGAATTATTGTTCCCAATGGTGTTTCCAATTATAAAACACTTACAACTAGATTACAAACAATTGGGTCCTTCTGAATAAATAATTTGTATTATTGTTAGACTGAATAAAACTTATCTGAAAATAGATTTTTAAATCAGTAATTTTTTTGTACTATTAGTCCTAATCAGCTAAAAAAAAAAACAGTTATAAAGATTTTACTGCAAAGGTTTTGTTGAAGCACCGTCTAAAGCAAAGAATTCTGCTGCTAAAACATTTTTGAGTACTCTTGCCTTAAAGAGTTGAAACTACTCTAGCCCTCCCTAGTTAGATGTATTGAACCCTAAATAGGGATAAAGATATAGGAACACAATTGTGCCATGAGAATAAGAAAGAAAATGTTGTTTGGGTCAGTTAATTTTGGTGACTTTTTTTATTAAAGTTTTTTTATTTTCAAAACATATGCATGGTCAATTTTTCAACATTGTGTTCCAATTTTTCAACATTGTCCCTTGCAAAACCTTGTGTTCCAGTTTTTCACTCCCTTCCCCTCAACCCTTCCCCCAGATGGCAAGTAATTTGATATATGTTAAACATGGTAAAAATATATGTTAAATCCAATATATGCATATATATTTATACAATTATCTTGCACAATAAAAATCAGATCAAAAAGGAAAAAAATGAGAAAGAAAATAAAATGCAAGCAAACAACAATAAAAAGTGAAAATGCTATGTTGTAATCCACACTCAGTTTCCACAGGCCTCCCTTTGGGTGCAGATGGCTCTCCTCATCACAAGACCATTGGAACTGATCTGAATCATCTCATTGTTGAAAATATTCCAGTCTGTCAGAATTAATCATTGTATGATCTTGTTGCCGTGTACAATGATCTCCTGGTTCTGCTCGTTTCACTCAGCATCAGTTAATGCAAGTCTCTCCAGGCCTCTCTGAAATCGTCCTGCTGGTCGTTTCTTACAGAACAATACTATTCCATGACATTCATATACCATAATTTATTCAGCCACTCTCCAATTGATGGGCATCCATTCAGTTTCCAGTTTCTAGCCACTACAAAAAGGACTGCCACAAACATTTTTGCACATGTGGGTCCCTTTCCCTCCTTTAAAATCTCTTTGGGATATAAACCCAGTAGAAACACTGCTGGATCAAAGGGTATGCACAGTTTGATAACTCTTTGGGCATTGTTATTTTGGTGGCTTTTTAATGGATCTAAGAGTTTCAGTCCTGTGGGTGCTCACCCCTTCTCATGCTATATAATTCTTGTCCACATCTAAACATAAATCTTCCTTATCAGATTTACCCAACACACTGAAAATCTTCCTCAAGATTTGTTAATAGTATTAGGCAAAAACATTTTATTGAAGGGACTGAGGAGTGTCCATAATTTGCTCTTTAGGAGAATGAGTAGTCTTAAGGAGCACTTTGAGGGAGAGTAATGTAATAGCAGCAAAATGACTCCATTCATTGCCTGCTGGTTCTGGAATCAGAAAGACCTGAGTTCAAATATGGCCTGAGATACTTATTAGCTGTATGATCCTGGGCAAGTTACTTAACCCTGTTTGCCTCAGTTTCCTCACCTGTAAAATGAGCTGGAGAAGGAAATGGCAAACCACTTCAATATCTTTGCCAAGAAAACCCTAAATGGTGTTACAAAGAGTGAACATGACTGAACAATAATAATGTTTTGGCAAGAACATTGAACTTAGTGTAAGGAGACCCGGATTCCAATTCTGAGAGGATAAGGCATTGATCTTTTTTCTTAAATGGTAGACCTGCTAAGCTCCCTTCTCTGCTGAACAAGGTGTGAATTCCCTGGACTAGGCTTGGATTCTCCTTCTTCTGGATCCCCACAGCCTGATTGATGAGGTCTTTGTTTTTACATGGACTCAAACTCAAAGCTTTGTAATTGTGCGTCACCTATTTGATGCCATATTGAAAATAAGAGTCAGTAGCTTTGAGCTGACCCTTGGGCTTGGCTTTTAAAAGATGAGGTGGGGAAGTAGGAAAAGAAAGAGAACCAAGGAGGAGAGACTCAGAAGCCCATGCAGATACTCAAATCTGGTGGGGATCCTCTAAACCATAATATGGATCGGCAAAGCCTCCCAGGGAAGAAGGTTCAGCCCAGAGGAAATCATGCACCCCCAGGAGCAACCCAAACCTATTCTAGTCCCTGGTCCTATAAAATGTGAGCTCTGGATGGTAGGGCTGAAAAATTTAAGTGGGACCTAAAAGGAGTGAAGGGTTGCCTAGGCCCCAAAAAATGGAGGAGAAATTTCCTGAGCATGAATGGGTTCAAATACAAGCTCATCCTTCATTTTGTGAGGTTGAAGAAAACCTGTCCAATATAAATATTTGCAGGGTCAAATTTTAATGTTCCTAAGGGAAACCTTGGATGGGAACTCAAGTCTTAGAGATAATGAGATTTGGGCCCTTAGAAATGTCAGGGGCCAGGGCCCATTTGACCCACCAAAAGGCTGGAGTGAGTGATTTCTAATACCTTTTTCATAGCAAATGTTCTGTGATATGCAAAGTATGTGTCCAAATGCTAAAAGCAAAGATCCACCCAAAAAATCACGCCCCCCAAATCCAGGAGTTGAGAAAAAAAAGGTTCCATTTCTGAGCATTTTGGCCCCTCCCCCAGTTTAAAGCAATGGCTGCCTCCCTGGCAGTTCATAAATGTTCCTGGGGGAGTGGGGAGGGGTTAGAGTTTTCTGTATTCACTTTCTGGCTGCCTTTGGAAAGTTTAATAAGGATTCCAGGAAAGCCTTCCCTCCCTTTTTCTCTCCCTCCCTCCCTCTCACCTCTTCTCTCTGACGCTACTCATGTTTTACCAGAGCCCAAGCCCTCATGTTCCAAATAGAGGACCTGAAGGAAGGAGTAATGAGTGGACCGAGTACCGGTCATGGGGAGGCAGAAGGGACAGGACAGGGCATTTCCATAAGAAGAGACTGGGCTTTGGGGGAACAAAACGGGGGTGAATTCAGAGTTGCTAGCAAGCCAGCATGATGGTACCAAGATTCCAGGTTCTGCTCTGTTTCTAATAGAACGATAATGTGGGCAACCCCTCAGGACCTCTCTGACCCAGATGTGAGCAGGAGGTAGGGAGGGGGTCAGCAAATAGGACAGGCTGAGCATAGAAGAAACTCGGACTGTTCAGAAACCTGCAACCAATAAAAGGATTTATGGGGGGAGGGAAGAGGGGAGGTTGTAACTCCACCCACTCACCCTGATTGAAGGAATCTGGTGGCTGGTTGAAGGAGCTGGGGCAGGGGGAGGAAAAGTTACAGTTAGATGGAAAAGCTGACCGTTTCCATTCCTGACTGCCATCCCCTTGAAGGCTGTGGACCACAAAGCAGGTCTTTGTCTCTCTATTTCAGCAAAAACCTGCCATGACAGGGAGAGGCTGTGTTGACGGGTGCCAAAACCATCACCCTCCAACCCCAAGCTTATAACAACCCCTGCTTCCTTAGGGCAGACTTCCCCTTCTTTCCCAGGGGTCCTCCAGGCTGCCTTCATCTCACCAAATTTAAGAACTGCCTATTGAAGAGAATTAATGGAACATTAAAGAAAAGGATAAGAGGGGGTTGCTACTCCTGAACTATCTTGATGGCCAAGAACCTCGTTCTCTGGTGCTTTCCATACCACTACCCCCCACACACGTAAATCTCAGAACTATAAGCTGGAGTTTTGAGGATTGCTGTTGACCGGGGTGGGCCAGGCAGAACCCAATCCTATGGCTATTCTGAGGCAATTTATGCAGCCCACTCCCTTGCCCCACCTAGGAACTGAGCTTGGGTGGCTGGGAAAAAAGCAGCACTAGTTTCTGCCTGGGAAAGAGCTTGTTTTCTTCCATTTCAAATTGGGTGGTGAAAGAAGTTCCAGCCTTTGCCACAAGGTCAGTGAAATCACTTGGGGCAAAAGGTGATGTGGAATAATCTGTTTGAAAGTAAAAATGGATTTGGGGCTGGGGAAGAAAAAGATCTGGGAGGGTGAGAGTGGGAAGGGAAGGAAAAGCTGCTGGATTTCCCCCCACCCAGGGAGACCTGGAGGGGAAGGGGGGATGACTGGTGAATCTCTGAAGGAGTGAGTTTTTCCTTGTGTCCAAATTAGAGAGAGAAGGTCCAGAGCAGCCAGCTCATGGCGGGCAAGTGAAATGCAAGCCTCAAGTCTCTCTGCTCGTCCACACTGGGGCAGTGCAGCCAAGTACCTCCAGAGCTGTATTCCTGGCTTTGGCCTCTGCATTGCTATACCATTCATTAGCTTCACCAATTTTCCACTCAAGCTTTGCCAGCCAGCCAGCTCCTCCAAGCTGAGGAGGCGGGGAAGGATTTCTCAGAGCAGTCCATCAGGGAGGGGGAAAAAACAACAGAAGTGCTACAAGGGCTATTTTCCCCCTCCAGAATCAGGGTGAAAGGAAGACTAGTTTATCACCTTTTGCTATCGGGGGCTTGAACTGAGCTTGGGTGGCTGGGAAAAGCAGCATTAGTGGAATGAAGGGCCACTTTCCTCTGGGAAGGCTGGTCAGCAGTTCTTGGAGCTTGTAAGCTTTGCATAAAGGTCACAGGGTGCAGCCGGGCTCGGGCAGAGGGCTTGTTCTTGGCCAAGCCGGAAGCAATGAGTGATGGCTTGTGTCTGGTACATGATGGATAACCTTACCCCAGGGAAGGAGAGGTGGGGAGGTGAGTTTGGGGAACCACTCTCCAACAAGGCTTAGCCATGGGGTCAGAAAGTGCAGCTGGCAGCTGGGCCCTGTTTTGTTTTTACAATGAAAAATTCTCTTGGGGGCCTTTGGGGACCTTGTACTCCTCCTCTTTCTCCTCCCTCTTCTTGGGGCCGAAAAATGAGACAAACGCTTTCCCTGTCCCCACAAGCTAGCCCCATAATTGCTGTAGTGCCCTAGAAAGCACCCCTAGGCTTTTTCTTCTAGTCCCCTTGTATTTCAGCTGCCCCTCTCTCTCCTAATTCTTTTGGTAAGATGGAATATTCCTCATACACAATACAAAAATCCTCTTCCCAGCGGTGGTGGCCAAGAAAATTAAGCAGAGCCTCATGCCTTGTTAGCAATAGCCATTTCAGCTTTAAATTGTTGTATTCCTGCCTCCAGAGTTCACCACTACCACTGATCCAGGATTTGTGAAGTCAGAGTTGTTCAGTCATGTCCAACTCTTCATGACTCTGTGAACCATACTGTCCCTGGGATTTTCTTGACAAAGATACTAGTGTGGTTTGCCATTTCATTCTCCAATGGAGTAAAGCAAACAGGTTAAGTGACTTGCCCAAAATGCCCAGGGATGTGTCTGAGTCCAGGCCCAGAGTGCTGTCCACTAAGTTAGATTTAGATATTGCCAACTGAAATGATGCTGTCTTAATTAATAGAGCAAAGAGAACCAGGTAAAGGGTAAGGGAGCCAACCCTTGTAGAGCTTGAAACTCAATGCCTTTTCCCTGTCCAGCATGTTATGACTTACCTGTGCCTCCTGGGATAGGCTGGGTAAGAGGAGGTGACTACTGGGGCACCTGGCTCTGCCTTTTGAGCAATTGTTTCTCAGGCATCAAATGTGTAGGAATATGGAGCCCCAGATGGAATTCATGAAATCCGAAAGGAGTAAAAAAAATAGTTATATACTTAATGAATAAAGTTTAAGCCAAAAATCTAGTTTCATATTCTTCTAGGACCGAGACATTTCTCTCACCAGATATTTTCTCATTCATTGGTTCATTTATTTATTCAACACTTACCAGATGCAAAATAGTGCTTTGGAGAATGCAGAGATCTTGGTACTAATAGTTATTGACTAGAACTCCATTATGAACAGTGCTATGTTTGTCCCAGTGATTTCAAGGTGACCCACTCCCCCATGTCCTGTGGCTCTAACATCCCAAGGAATGTGCAGGGGGTGATGTATATATGTGTTTGGGCAAAGGTGAAGGAGGCTATACCGTAGTGTCCAATTCCTGGTATGGCATTCTATTCTTCGAAGGATGAGGTTGTGCTGAGGGGATAGGTCTTTGAGTTGCCTTCTGGAGAACTTTTCCCTATCTTACTGCAATCACCAAGAGAACAAAGGCTTCATTGAAGTTGGCTGCTCTACTATAGCCAGAGACTGAGTTTCTATCCAAAGGGAATTTGGAATCTGATTCAGGGGTCAGAGGCCCCCAAACAGCTTTAACACCTGGGTATTCTTTGTATAAATCAATTAAAATCAATTCCATAAACATTTTATTAAGCACCTACTATGTGCAGAGAACTATGCTGGAAGATAGAAAATTTTAATATATCAGATTCCAAAATATCATGGTGCTCTTTCTTGGGCTCTAAAATCTCTCAGATTAGGGGCAAAGGGGCCTGTGAGAAAGAGTCTATATACTAAGTCTAAAGAAAAGGAAGCAAAGGACAGTCGTCTTGGTGCCATATTAAGTCTGTATCAATGGGTCACTCCCATTTTTCAGCTAAACATGGATTAAGAGAATATACCACAACAGGTATGGATCACTGACCACTTAGCATGCAGTATATATCCAATAAATGTGTGTTAAGCACAACTTAATTCACCTGCAAAAAAAAAATCAGCAAAAAGTCAATATATAACCTTCTTTTAAAAGTAATTTAATTTCATTTTTAAAAAGAGAAATACAAAATATTCACCTTTCTTGAGCTTTTCTTTAGTCAAGGACAAAAACCAAACATAAAATTTGATTTAGTAAATTCAATAGCAACAACAAAAGTCAGTTTCTTATTTTGACAAATAAAGGGAGGTAAGAGGGAATGAAGAAAATGTGAGAAAAAGAAAGAAGAGACTAGAAGAATAGAATAAAAGAAATATGGAGGACTGATTGGGGGAATACAGCTGAATTTGAGGTGATCTTGTTGGAGATAAAAATGATTTTAGAATTTGGGCTCTGGGCATAGAGTAAGCTACCCCCTGTTTTTCACCATGCTTTGAAATTCTGATTAGTTAAGTAGTAGACTTTCCTGCAGTCAAGTCTATATGTATTTGTTAAACCCTAACTGTATGCAGGCACTATGCTAAACTGTGGAGAAAGAAAGAAAGAAAGAAAGAAAGAAAGAAAGAAAGAAAGAAAGAAAGAAAGAAAGAAAGAAAGAAAGAAAGAAAGAAAGAGAGAGAGAGAGAGAGAGAGAGAGAGAGAGAGAGAGAGAGAGAGAGAGAGAGAGAGAGGGAAGGAGGGGGGAGAAGGAAGGGAGAGTGAGAGAAAGAAAAAAAGAGAAAGAAAGAGAAAGAAAGAAAGAAGGGCAGCTAGGTGGCACAGTGGTTAGAGCACCAGCCCTGAAGTCAGGAGGACCTGAGTTCAAATCTGGACTCAGACACTTCCTAGCTGTGTGACGCTGGGCAAGTCACTTAACCTCAATTGCCTCAGCAAAAAGCAAAAAAAAAAAAAGAAAGAAAGAAAGAAAGAAATATATGTGGTCTTTTGTCCTCAAGGAATGTATAATCTAATGGGTGAGTAACATTCAAATAACTATGTACAAACAAGATATATACTATATGAATATAAAATAATCTCAAAGGAAAGGCATGAGCAACATTCAGGAGGAAAGGCTATTTGTGGAAGAAGGAGGAGGATTGTAACTGACATTTGAAAGAAGCCAGGAGAAAGAGATAAGGAAGGATGAAAATTCCAGGTGTGGAGGACAGCCAGTTAAAATGCACAAAAAGGAAACAAAGCATGTAGTGTGAAAACAGCTAGAATGCTAGTCACTGGATCCTAATTAGGGTAAGTAGAAAGGAGTAGGATGTAATGAGTTAAGGAGGTGCTATGGAGTAACATGGTCAAGCCTGAGCTTTAGGATATCACTTTTGATAGATGAGAATGGACTGGAGTGAATTGGGAAAAACTGGTATTTTACCCCTAAACTTAAATGTAATTTTTTGTGAGATTCTGAAGGTTTATGGATACGTGAACGAATGATTTAGGTTAAGCAGTATTTCATAGTTAAAATTAATCAACAGGCAGCTCTTTTTGTGATGTCTGAGAACTAGATTGAGCAGATGCTTATCAATTGGGGGATTTCTGAACAAGTTGTAATATATGAGTGTAATAGAATATTATTGTGCTGTAAGAAGCAGATGATTTCAGAAAAACCTAGAAAGACTTACATGAACTGATTCAAAATGAAGTGAGCAGAATGGAGAATATTGTTCACAGTTACAGCAATATTGTATGTGATCAATTGTGAATGACAGCTGTTTTCAGCAATACAATATTCCAAGACAATCTCAAAGGACTAATGATGAAACATGTTATTCACCTCCAAAGAAAGAACTGATAGCATCTAAATTCAGATTAAAGCATTACTATTTTTCATTTTCTTTCTTTCAATTATCCTCTGATCTTGTACCTCTCCCTTTTCTCTGTCATCTTTCAAATATCACTGACAGGGGCTCAATAGTCACATCTGACCCAAGGAAGTAATTCATCTGGTCCAGATGACTTGAATTCATTGAGAGCAGTTAATTATTATCTTAATATCTCCACATCAAGGGCAGCTGAGTACAGTCTTAATCTCTCCAATATTTAAATGTTTGAGTTATTAGAAGAATACGGCTAGTTTATTCACTGTTATCTAACAATGGAGTACTGGATTCAGCTTATATCAAGATTGGTAGATTTTCAGTGTGAACATTTATTTATACCTTGGAAATGAACATGATAATCAGGCCTCAATTTGTTATTTTGTTGATTTCCTAGTCTTAAGAAAGTGTTAGAGAAAATGTTAATAATTCAAATTAAACTTAAATCGTATCCCTCCCCTCCCAAGAGGAATAGTTGTTAAACATTTACCTGCTGGACCTGCCTTTTTACACATGGTCAGGCTTAGAACTAGAGGAAACAAGTACCTACTATGAACTAACACCTTCCTTTTACAGATGAGTATAATTAAATCCCTTTGAAATTCAAAAGTTTACCTTTATTCTTTGAGTATTTAAAATTAACATGGAGCTTAAAGATTATATTTAAAACTAGCATTAATCCAGAAGTTGTGGAACATTTTCCAGCCCATTCCAGGTCTTTGGTCAGTAGAATCCTAGTGAGAATCATAAATAGTAGCTACCATAAAAGAACATTAAAAACTACTTCAGGAATAAATGTGTTAACCACTATTCACAGCTTTTAGCTGATCTTATGACTTTCAGAAGCATCATCTGAACGAACTAATAACTCATCTTTATATAGTGCTTTTACAGCTTACAAAGTGCTTTCACATTTTTCATTTGCTCCTCATAACAACCTTGTGAAGTAGATAAGACAGATATTCCCATCTTAAATATAAGTAAAAAACAAGGCATAGAAAAATCCACATAAATAACTTGTAAAAGACAGAATCAAGACTCTAGCCCAAGTTTTCTAACTCATGGTTCGATGCTTTTTCTAAGAAATTAGACAAAAAAGCATTCAGCACCTACTGTGTTCGAGGCATTATGCCAAGTAAAAGCAAGGAGCTCTTATTTGGGGAAACAACAAGCAAACAACTATAGACAAACAAGTTATATTCAGGACCAGTGATGAAGCATACCTGCTGACAGAATAAGAAAATGTTTAAAGGCGTGAGCAATATGTGATTTTTTTTTGCTTGATTGCTTGTTACAAGAGATTTTTTTAAATTTTAAGTTGGGGGAAGTAATTTTAGAAGGAACATAGGGATTAATTATGGAGAGAGGAAAAAAAAGAAAGGAAAGAGGGCCATCAAGGCATCAAAAAACCCACTAACAGACTAGAAGGATGTTCAGAGGGAGACAATCAGAACAACTTTGAAATTAACATTTTAGGTTCACATATATACCTTTTACAAAGCAAGCTATATTTAACAGAATTTCAGGCTTTTATACAGTTTTATTTTTCTCTTCTCTGCATAGAAATGTTCATATTTGTTGGCATTTGCCAGGTTCAGAGTACAAAAAATAAAAAACCAAATAAGTGGAAAAATTAGAAAATACATTAGATTTTACCTAGCTTTGAGTCCTTCATTTTATATATCATGATGCCCAGTGGATTAAATTAACACACCCATCGATGTTAGTGCCTAGAACAGAATCTGGTTCTCCTTACCTCCAGCATGTTTATTCCAGTATTCCGTGTTACTACTATTGACATGTCCTCAGGAAGGCATTTTTAAAAGAATCTCAAAATTTTAAGTCGTTTAGTTCAATCCTCCCCAATAACTGACTCTCCGGGCTCCATTTAGAAACCTCCAGTGGCAGGAAACTTACCATCTCCTCACTGTGATCTATTCTACTTTCAAGCAGTTATAATTACTAGGAAGTTATTCATAAAGACAAATCTGACTAAGGAATTTTCAGCCTTTGCCCTCAATTTTGCTCTCAAACAAAACCTGTGCAATTCAATTTCCACATACCTGAAGATAGTTATCATGTTTTCCTAAGTCTTTTCCTTCTCTAAGGCCATATAAATTTCTTCTTCCTTCTTCCCATTCTGGTTATCAATCTCAAGCCTATTAAATTCTGAAGTTCTTAAGGACAGTTACTGGCTTTCTTTTTATTAATTGTATCCCCATTGATTAGCACAGTGCCTGGCACACAGTAGGCACTTAATAAATCCAGTTGACTGGATTAGATTGGTTCACACTGGATTCTCATCCTCACTCCTAAAATGTGGTATCCAGAACAAATACATAATTTTCCAGAGATGGTCTAAACCAGACAGAGTTTAAGGAGACCTTTGCTCCAGATTGTATTCTGAATATATATATAGGAAAACATTGTAGATACTACTAATCATTTTAAGGAAAAGCCCATTTATTCCTATACTCTCCAGTGTTTTTAATAGGAATGGGTGTTGGATTTTATCAAAGGCTTTTTCTGCATCTATGGAGATAATCATATGGTTTTTATTAATTTGGTTATTAATATAATTGATTATGCTAATTGTTTTCCTAATATTGAACCAGCCCTGCATTCCTGGTATAAATCCTACTTGGTCATGATGTATTATCCTGGGGATGACTTTCTGTAATCTTGTTGCTAAAATCTTATTTAAAATTTTTGCATCAATATTCATTAGGGAAGTGGGTCTATAGTTTTCTTTCTCAGTTTTCTTCCTACCTGGTTTAGCTATCAGCACCATATCTGTGTCATAGAAGGAATTTGGTAGTACACCTTCTTTCCCTATTTTTTCAAATAGTTTATATAGTATTGGGATTAATTGTTCTTTGAATGTTTGGTAAAATTCACATGTAAATCCATCTGGCCCTGGAGATTTTTTCTTAGGGAGTTGATTAATAGCTTGTTCTATTTCTTTTTCCGAAATAGGGCTATTTAAATAATTTATTTCCTCTTCTGTTAATCTGGGCAATCTATATTTTTGTAGATATTCCTCCATTTCATTTACATTATCAAATTTATTGGCATAAAGTTGGGCAAAGAAACTCCTAATTATTACTCTAATTTCCTCTTCATTGGAGGAAAGTTCCCCCTTATCATTTTTGAGACTAATAATTTGATTTTCCTCTTTCCTTTTTCTAATCAAATTAACTAAAGGCTTATCTATTTTGTTGGTTTTTTCATAAAACCAACTCTTACTTTTATTTATTAATTCAATAGTTTTCTTATTTTCAATTTTATTGGTCTCCCCTTTAATTTTCAGAATTTCCAATTTGGTATTTAATTGAGGGTTTTTAATTTGGTCTTTTTCTAGCTTTTTTAATTGTAAGCCCAGTTCATTAATCTTCTCCTTCTCTGTTTTACACAAGTAAGCATCTAGAGATATAAAATTACCCCTTATAACCGCTTTAGCCGTGTCCCATAAATTTTGGTATGTTGTCTCATTGTTGTCATTCTCCTGGATGAAATTTTCGATTGTGTCTATAATTTGCTCTTTCACCCATTCGTTCTTCAGGATTAGATTATTTAATTTCCAAATAACTTCTGGTCTGTTTTCTCCTGGCCTTATATTACATGTGAGTTTTATTGCATCATGATCTGAGAAGGATGCATTTACTATTTCTGCTTTTCTGCATTTGATTTTGAGGTTTTTATGCCCTAACACATGATCAATTTTTGTATAAGTTCCATGAATCCCTGAGAAAAAAGTATACTCCCTTCTATCACCATTCAATTTCCTCCAGAGGTCTATCATACCTAACTTTTCTAGCCTTTTGTTAACCTCCCTAACTTCTTTCTTATTTATTTTGGAATTTGATTTATCTAATTCTGAGAGAGCAAGGTTGAGATCTCCCACTAGTATAGTATTACTGTCTATTTCTCCTTGCATCTCTCTTAACTTCTTATAGGAAAACATTGTGACTTGGTGTGAATTTACTTTTGAACTTGGCTAGAGAGCCTGAGTTTAAAAGTTTCAACCTCACTTCCACATTTGGTATGGATGTGACTGAAAGTAAGTTACTTAAGCCCTTCAAGGCTCAGACAGATCTCTAAACAAATCTACTACATTATAAAGACAGCTCAGATAGGGATCTGAATATAGTATAGTTCATGTAAGTTTATATTCCATGTTTGGCCACCAGGCCACAATGTTGACACACTGAGCTTAAAGACCACAAAAACTCCTAAATCATATGTTCATCAAGGTAGAATTGATTGAAATTGAAAGGAACTTCCTAAACCACTACTAGATGGGATTACTTTATCTCCATTTACAGATGAGAAAACTGAGACCCAAAAGGGTTAATTGACTTGCCAGCTGTCACACCAGCACTATATGGTAGAGCCAAGATTCAAATCGTTTTTCAATTAATTAATTATTTTAATTTTAAAGCTTTTTATTTTTCCAAATACATGCAAAGATAGTTTTTAACATTTACCTTTGCAAAACCTTGTGTTCCAAATTTTTCTCCCTCCCTCTCTTCCACCCCCTCCCATAGATAGCAAGCAATCTGATATAGGTTAAATATGTGCACTTCTAAAATATTTCCAGATTTGTCTTGCTGCACAAGAAAAATATGATCAAAAGGTAAAAGAAAAGGGAAAAAAACACAGGAAGGAAAAAAAGCAAACAGTAACAACAAAGGTGAAAACACATTATGCTTTGATCTACATTCAATCTCCATAGTTCTTTCTCTGGATGTGGATGGCTCTTTCCAAAACAAGTCTATTGGAAATACCTTGAATCACCTCATTGGTGAAAAGAGCCAAGTACATCAGAGTTGATCATCACATAATCTAATTACTGGATACAATGTTCTCTTGGTTCTACTTATATTCACCTTCTGAAATCATTCTGATGATTGTTTCTTATAGAATGGTAATATTTTATTACATTCATATGCCATAACTTATTTAGCCAATCCCCAAAACTGGACATTCACTCAATTTCTAGATCCTTACCACTACAAAATGGGCTGCTATAAACATTTTTGCAAATGTGAGTACTTTTTCCTCTTTTATTATCTCTTTGGGATACCGATCCAGTAGAAACACTGCTGGATCAAAGGATATGCACAGTTTGATAGCCTTGTGGGCATAGTTCCAAATTGCTCTTCAAGATGGTTAGAGCAGTTCATAGCGCCACCAAAAATGCATTAATGTTCCAGTTTTCCCACATTCCCCCCAACATCATTATGAGTCAAATCTTTTTTTAATCTTTAATAATAGCTTTTTATTTTCAAAATACCTGCAAACATAGTTCAACATTCATCCTTGTAACATCTTGTGTTCTAGATTTTTCTTCCTCTCTTCCCTAGACAATAAGTAATCCAATAAAGGTTAAACATGTTCATTTGTTCTAAATGTATTTCCACATTTACAAGATTCAAATCTTTAAGCCACCACTGAGTGGTCATCTCAAGGCTCACTCCAAACTTTCTACATGCTATTGTCTAGCCATCTATCTTTTATCCTGATATAGCTAGAGGTAGCTATAAAGAAAGATTGCTAGATTTATAATCAGGAAGACTTCAGTTCAAATCCTGCCTCAGACACTTATTAGTAGCTTTGTAGCTTTTGTCCTTGTCACTTAATTCCTTTGTCTTCAGTTTCATAATCTGTAAAATGGAGATAATAACATCTATTTCAGTGAGTTGTTACAAGGGTCAAATAAAACTATAGAAGAAAAACATTTTGCAAATGTTAACAGTTATTGTACAGTTGATTTTTTTGAACCCAGGTATAGTTTTATATTTACTCATATAAAATTCCATTTAATTAGATCCAACCCACTATTTTAACTCACAGAATTAATTTTAAATCCTGATTCTGTTACTCATTGTATTAGCTATCCCTTCCATCTTGGGATCACCTGAAAACTGAGTCCATGCTATCTATAAACTTCATACAAGTTACTGGCAAAAACTGAATTCCAAGTGATTTAAAGAAAGTTTGAAATATTATGATTTAAATGGCTTTTACTAGGCCTGGGGCCTGCATGTAAGCCCCCTTAGGATACCATCACACATCCCTGGAAAGAAAACAGATATGAGTCAGGAAGCAAGGTAGTACATAGATATTGCTGGAAATGGGTGTTATTTGCTCTGAGGAACCACACTATTTTCTAATTGCCCAAGCAAATGAAGACCAAGGGTGATTAGCTTTCATGGGAATTCTAGAAGAAAGATGAAAATTCAATCTATCCTTCACACCAAAGTAATATTCCTAATACACAGAGGCCATTTTTATTCTTGTGTTATAAAACCTTCAGTGTTTTCCCGTTATTGATAGGAGAAAGTTAAATCCCTTTTGTCTGGTAGACTCAAGTTCATTTTTCTAACCTTATTTCACATTCTGTTCCCTTTTACATATTCTCATCCTGCTTTTCCTGTCTCCCAGCATTTGTACTGGATATTCCCCCTACCTAGAATACACTCTTAAACAAACAGCATTTATTAAGTGAATACTGTATGCCAGTGCTGTTCTGCACATCTTACTCCTGAAATTCTTTTCCTTTAAGCCCCAGCCAAACTTTTCCTAATTCTTTCCATTCCCAGCTAAGATTCCCTCCTTAAATCTCTCTCTCCTGTGCATTTATTATATAATTAGAATAGTCTCTGGATTCCCTTTCCCATATCCCATCCTCTTCTTAAATTATAAAGTCTTTGAGGGAAGGAAGGGACTTTAATTTTGTCATCATTTTATTCTTGTTGCTGAGTACTGTTTTTGCAGAAAATAAGTCCTTCCGTAAATGTTGAATTAAATTGAATATTTTCCATCCCACTTAGCCCTGCTTCTCCCATACCTTAGCAGAAACATTTGTGGTACAGTGGATAGAGCACTGAATTTAGTGTCAGCAAAACCTGGTCTCAAACTCAACTAGCTGTGTGACTATGTGCAAATTACTTATCCTCCCTGTGCCTCAGTGTCCCTTTGTGTAAACTGAAGATAACAATGTGCAAATTACTTAACTTCCCTATGCCTCAGTGTCCCTTTGTGTAAATTGAAGATAATAAAGTACCTACCTCCTCAGCTTGTTGTGAGATGTTTGTAAAATTCTTTACAAACCTTAAAATACTATATAAATGCTAGTTATTATTAAGAGGAAGATCCCGATACTATCTTTAACAATCTAAATTTCTTTAAAGATTAAAAGCAGATAATGTAATCTTCCATGTGAAGAAATTTAAAAAGCAGGCTGCTTGTGTCTTGTCTGTGTCTGGAATAGCTGTGGAGTGAAGAGATGGGAGTGGGGGACTGAGGATGGAGAATGTCCAGGTCCTGTGCTTCCTGTTTTCTCAGGTTGATAGCAGAGATAGGACTTGTTCCTTTAGGCCAAATTTGGGCCTTCCAAGGGACCACATTAGTCCCTGAGCTTTGGGGTAGGATTTCTGATTTTTGTCAATGGGAATTTCTCATCTTTATCTTTCCTGAGCTTGATTTCTTATTCCCCAACAACTTCTCTTAAGGAGAAGGGGAAGGGACCAAGTTAGTTAGGGGAGTGGGGCTCTTGGTAGGGCCAAGGGCAGCTCTACCTTCAAAAAAAAGAAGGACCAAGCTTTAGGGTCGAAGAACCGTGGTGAGTAAGAACTGCCCTATTACCATTCTCCTGTTGATTCATCTTCCAATTTTCCCAGCCCCCATTCTTAATGATCTTTCCATTACAGAACCCAGACCAGGAAGTTCATGACAGGTCGTAGCTGCCGACACATGGCTGGAAGACCTCAGCTGGGCCAGTAATAGAGGGAGGGTCCTCCCCTCCCACCCCTATTTCTTTCTGCCTCCCATTGCACCTCCCCCACCCCAACTTCTCCATTAGTTTAAGGAACATTTCTCCTAATATGACCTAAGGGAAGTGAAGGACCTTGCTATTTGTAATAAGAAGCTTTACTTAAGTTGGTAGCTATTGTATTCGTCTTAGAGAGTGATTTGTTTTTGTTTGGGTTTTTTTTTTCTGCTGTTTCAGGGAAGGGCTGACCAGCTTTCTACCCTAGGACTTTTCACTCCAGTTGTGCACAAAAGAGACCTTGCCAGATGCCATTTAGGTGGTACAGTGGATAGCGGACGAACCAGGAGTCAGGAATTTGCAAGGCTGAACAAGTCACTTAATTTCTGTCTGCCTCAATTTCCCCAATTGTAAAAAGGAGATAATAACAGCATTTCCCTCACAGAGATGTTTTGAACATCAAATGAAAAGTAATATTTGTAAAGCGCTTAGTACACTGCTGGGTACATAGTGGGTACTTAATTAACGCCTGTTTCCTTCCAATTAAATCTAAGTCGTTAATCGTGGTAGGGAAAACAGGTGGTTGAGGTGAGAGAATTTAGTTCCGTTTAAGTGGAGTATTTTCCCCAGACATTTAGCATATTGATGAAGCTTTAGCACATTCCTCAGTGCTTCTGAAAGTATGTTTTTGAAGTCCAATCCAGTGCCACAGGCATTTATTAAACACTTACTGTTTACAAGGCAGAGGAAGACCTGAATTCCAAGCCCCACTTTAAGTACATACAGGCTCTGTGACTATGGACAAATCACTTAAATCTCCCGACTGGACACAAAACTCCAAGATTTTACCTCGAAGAGGAGTCCTGAATTAGGGGAAGGAGTTTCATTATCTGGGAGTTTGTTCCTGTATTGATGAAATTACAGTTTCAATGCCTACCCCTAGTTACAAAACACTATGCTAGTTGATACAAAGATTAAACAAAAATTATTGTACTTTCTAGAAAGTTGCATGTTGGGGCTAGAAAGGGGAAAAGATATACAACATGTAAATCTCAGGCTTCATAGCTTAGCTGCTATGGAAGTTTTTTCTTTTTTCCCCAGCATGTTATCAACATTCTGCCTAGAAGTCCGGAAAAATGAGTCTTCCTTTGCTCTGCTGTGTGGACTAGAACAAACCACTTAGCCCCAATTTCCTCATCTAAATAATTTGGATAATAATACCTGTGTGTGTGTGTGTATTTCATTGAGTGGTAAGGATCCACTGAGATCAGATATGTAAAAGACGTAATGTTATTTTAATGTGAAGTATTATTATTCTCTTAAAGGCCCTTCCATCGCGCTAAGGGCAGCTGCCACCACAGCGATTACTGATAACAGAAGTGTTCCTTTTTTTCTCCAGGTGCAGAGGCAGGGACATCCATTAAGTACCAGATCTGATAATCACAGAGATAAGATGATTAGGTATATCCGACGCTCAGAGCCATCTAGTCAGGAAACTTGCTTCCTGGAACAATCACAGGACTTAGAGACCAAATAGATTTTATCCAGCCAAATCTATTGCTCATCTTGGTCAGATATGGAGACCAGGAACAAAGCAGATTGAGATCTTGGCTTGGGGAGTCCAGCATTAGGTCAGCCTTGTTTTACAATTTATCCAAAAAGGAGATTGTGAGTGTAAGGAGAAGGTCGTTTTGGAGGGAGAGTCCTTTAAAACTTGCTATTAGGTGGGCACATTCCTCCGCTAATCACTTAATTACAGCTCCTTGCCCACAACTGGAGAGAGCCTCACTCAGTTGTGGGAAGGGGAGGAATTGATGAGGAAGGGGAAAGGCCACCAGCATAGAATGTTATTAGAAACAGGCCTCGGCCTTCACCACCCCAATTTACATAGATCCTCTACCCCATGATTGTTCCTCAGTAATTCTTCTCTTCTTTTTCTACCTCCTTACAAGGTCTACCACTTCTTGTCCTTCCAACCCCAACCCGAGTCCTGGCTGTTTTCCCAAATGGGTGTCATTGTGCCCCTCCCTTCTCTCCCACCCCCATTTCCTCTTTATCCTCCTGGGCTTTTGGTAGACTGCATGCTCAGTATGAGTCAACAGTATGACATGGCAGATGGGGGGAAAACCCTCAAAAAATGAATTTTATATTGAATTTAATTAAAAGAGAAGATAGAGTATACAGAACAGTGATAGTAGTGACAACCCCACTGAACTCAGCCCTGGTCAAAATGCATCTGGAATATTATGTTCAGTTTAAGAAGGATGTTGTAATTTGGAGAGCCCTCAATTGAAAGAGATGGGAAAGGACTTCATGTCAAATGAGAATTAGTTAAAGGAATTTGGGGTGGATAATCTGACCTAGCAAGAATTAGGGATAGAGATAGGGAGGGGAATCTGAGGGGAATCTCTTTTGTATATGGAGGACCATCTTATGGCAGAGCTGGGAGGAAGGTGAAACTTATTTTATGTGATTCTGGAGAGAAAGTCAGGTTTGGGTTCTGTGGGAGGAAATATTCTCCCAATTCGTAAGAGGGAACCTCAAATAGAGTGGGCTGCCTAGTGGGACTGCCCCTCAGTGTGTGTGTGTGGAAGAAATACGTTCATAATTCATTAGAGTGATCCCCAAATAGAGTGGGCTGCCTAATGGGACTGCCCCTTAGTGTACAGGTTTGGAAGGAAATACTCTCACAATTCATTAGATCAATCCCCAAATAGAGTGGGCTGCCTCAGTGTGTGTGTGAAGGGGGGGGGGTGTTAGAGCAAGCACTGGATGTCCACTTGCCAGGGAAACTGTGAAGGGTTTGGCCAGTGAACATCTTCCCAACTCTTGAGATGTTGGGGCTCCTATAATTCCCTGCACCCCAGCAGCAGGACCTCTGACTTTCTTCTCCCACAACTGGCTTTAGGGAACTCAGAGGAAGAGGAGAGGAGGGAAGGCACTGGGGGCCTTCAAGCCCTCACTCAGACCACTTGCTGCCTGGGCCCAGGCCCTGTGCTAAATTACAGTGACGAGGTGAGACGCACAAAAGACAGAAATCTTTTTTTAATAAAAACAAAACAAAACCCCAGACCCCTGACCCCCCCACCCCCAAGCCCCTGGGCTGCTGAATGGCAAGGGCTTCCTGTCAGGATTAGCAGGGCTGCTGGGCATGTGTGTGCTGCCTTTTCTCTTCAGGAAATACCTTTAGTAAGCCCCGGTGGAGTCGCCATGGCAACGATCGAGAGGACCTGCTGACAGAGGCCATTCAGCCGCCATTGTTCCCCCAGCCCCTTTGTTGGAAGCTTTATTGCTAGCCCTCTGGCAAACACAGCAGTTTGCACCGTTTTGTCGGACTGAATGTGGAGTTTTTACATTTTAATGGGATCCTCTGGCAGCCGCCCATTTGCATGCAAAATGCTTCTTCCTCCTTTCCCTCCTTCCATTTAAAAAAAAAAAAAAATCTAACTCCAAATCCCCTAGGCCTGGAGAGGCTAATGAATGCTGCTGAGCTTAGGGGTATCGGTCCCCTTCCCCCAGGTCCCTTCTTCGCACCCCTTTGCTCCCCATTTCCTTGGCATTCCTTGCCACTATAGGAAGGGAGAAAAAGTCATGAAATTATGGCTCTCAAGGACTGCCCACTCCCCCAGACCCTTCTACATGGAGAAGTTCTCACTAGGGACTTTGGTGATTTCACCCCATCTGGTCCGGCCTTTGCCAGACCAAAGTAAGTTTTCAGTTCCATTTCAAAGCCAAAATAAAGTAATAAAAAACCTCTACAGAGGGTTCCCGGAGCCCTGCTGAGCTTCTCTGGCTTCCTTTTGAGCTCCTTTCAAAGCCACCCTGAGTTCCTCCCCCACCCACAATTGCCCCCTCATTTAGCCGGAGAGTTTGTGCCAGGATTGTAAACACCCCTAGACCACCAGTCTCCACCCCCCTCCCCACTTATAAAGGCCTTTCCCTGTCAAGTTTTTTCTTATAACTAGAAATACTCAATCTAGAAGAGTTATTAGGAGATGAATGATGTCCTCAGCCCCCCCCCCCTTGGTACTGATCAAAGAAGTATGCATTTATTCTGATCCTGTGGGCCTTTTACTGGGGCTCATCAGCATCCCAAAGTAGATCATTCTGAGGCATGTGCCCCCCAAAAGGCAGATATAGCAGCAGCAGTGACAGAAATCCTTTCAGTTGTGGAGACAAGATATTACATACAAATACCTAAAAAACAAAAGCTTTATTGGGTTACTTCAGGGATCCCTAACTTCATTGGTATAGATACTCCCTGGGAGCCTATGTAGGTGGACTTCCTGAACTGTTGTGCCAGAAAGAGTTAATCACCAGGTGACCAGCCCCCGGGAAGCAACTTCTCTGAAGCTATCTTGACTAGTCCTCTCAGAAGAGATACACAAGGCTTTTATTGGGCCCAGCATTGGGGCTTAGACTCAAAGCCTTTCCAGCATGGGGGAGACTGCCTCAGTTTATATGCACCACGCTACATATAGGCCTCCTTGTGGAAGAATTCTTTAGTGTAGGAATATGTGAACGAGTGTGATTATAGTAAAAACTATGTGAGTTAATGCAGAAATGAAGAAGAAGAAGAAAGGGGATGAGGAATGGAGGTAAGGAAGGATTTGAAAAGTCCCTAGCTTAAAAATGACAGGAAAAGATAAAGATGAATGTTGGAGGGGACGTGAGAAAATTGGGACACTAATGCATTGTTGGTGGAGTTGTGAACTGATCCAACCATTCTGGAGAGCAATTTGGAACTATGCCCAAAGGATTATAAAATTGTGCAAACCCTTTGATTCAGCAGTGTCTCTACTGGATCTGTATCCCAAAGAGATCATAAAAGAGGGAAAAGGGGGCAGCTAGTAGGTGGTACGGTGGATAGAGCACCAGCCCTGAAGTCAGGAGAACCTGAGTTCAAATCTGGCCTCAGACACTTAACACTTCCTAGCTGTGGTGACCCTGGGCAAGTCACTTAACCCCAATTGCCTCAGCAAAAAGCAAAAAAAAAAAAAAAAAAAGGAAAAGGACCTACATGTGCAAAAATGTTTGTGGCAGCCCTTTTTGTAGTGGCTAGAAACTGGAAACTGAATGGATGCCCTTTAATTGGAGAATGGCTAAATAAATTATGGTATATGAATGTCAGGGAATAAATATTATTGTTCTGTAAGAAATGACAAGCAAGATGATTTCAAAGAGGCCTGGAGAGACTTGCATGAACTGATGCTGAGTGAAATGAGCAGAACCAGGAGATCGTTATACACAGCAACAAGAAAATTATACAATGATCAATTCCGCTGGACATGGCTCTTTTCAACAATGAGATAATTCAGGCCAGTTCAAATAGACTTGTGATGGAGAGAGCCATCTGCATCCAAAGAGAGGCCTGTAGGGACTGACTGCTGATCACAACATAGTATTTTCACTTTTGTTGTTGTTTGCTTCCTTTTTATCATTTTGTTTCCTTTTTGATCTGTTTTTTTTTTTTTGTGCAGGATGATGATTGTAGGAATATGTATAAAAGAACTGCACACATGTTTAACATATTGGATTGCTTGCTGTCTAGGGGAGAGGGTGGGAAAAGGAAGGAGAAAAAATTTGGAACACAAAGTTTTGCAAGGATAAATGTTGAAAACTACCTTTGCATATATTTTGAAAATAAAAAGCTATTATTCAAAACAAAAGTCTCTAGCTAAATCTCCACCTTCTACAAGAAGCCTTTCCCAATTCCCCTTAGCTCTAATGACTTCCCTCAGTTAATTATTTCGGACTTACCCATGGTATAACTTATTTGTACAGGTTTGCTTACATATTGTCTCTCATAATATAAGCTCCCTAAAAATAAGGACTGCCCTTCCCCTTTCTTTATGTCTCTGGCACATAGTAGGTGCTTAATAAATGTTGACTAAATAGAAAATTGATTTTTCGTGGTAGTTTGTATTAGCCATGGATTTTATAAAAATGTAAGGTACCTCAAGAGTAGCAGAAGCTTTTATGTTTTTCTTTGTCTTCTACTGATAATTCTCACACAATAAATACATAGCATGTTGAATGAATAGATTATTACTAGAGAAAGAAAGAGGAAAAGATCCAATTTTTTTTAAAAAGTATTTATGGAGGAATGTGTAGATAGATGAGGATTAGTGAATAGATTTGTTTATTACTGTGGGTGGAGCCGTGTTGGAGATTTTAGATGGAAAAAGAAATTCAGAAAAGTGTAAGGGAGAGATGTTGAAGGCAGTTAGTTGATAAAAAAAAAAAAAAACACCAAGCCCAGGCTTAAATAATTTAGATTTCAATTTATATCATATTTGATATGAACTACACAATATTAGCAAGATTAAAATTTAGCATGGTTTAATGGACACTGGACTCAAGGTCAGACATCCTAGCTTGACTACTTACTAGTTATATGATCTTGGCTGGGAAGAAGCAGGGTACAAATATTAAGACTTGGAGTCAGAAAGCTTGGGTTCAGAGCTTACCTACAACTGATCCAGTATCCATAAGCGAATCACATGCCTTCTGTGTGCTTCAGTCTCATCTGAAAATGAGGGAGCTCTTGGGGCTCTCTTCCAGCTGTGCAATCTGTGATTTTAGATACTCTTCAAAACACCTTCCAAACTTGATGTTACATGATTCCATAATCTACTTACCTACTTTGTGCTTCAATTTCTTCATTTGCAAAATGGAAACAGTGCTCTCTATATTTGCGCCATAGGGCAATTGTGGGGATCAAATATGAAAATAATATATAAAACACTTTGTAACATATGTATGCATGTACATAATTTATTATTCATTTTTTCATGATAGCTTCTTATTTTTCCAAATACTTGCAAAAATAGTTTTCAACATTCACCCTTGCAAAATTATGTTCCAAATTTTTTTCCCTCCTTCACCTCTATGTGTGCAGAATTTAGTTGCACATGTATTAACTTATTTCCCCAAACTAGATTATAAACTATTTGAGGGATGGGGCCCTTTGTTTTGGCCTTTCTTTCCTTGTATCTATCCTTATATCCTCAATAT
>JAJPUD010001128.1:373423-387783 GCA_023553655.1 Myrmecobius fasciatus | reverse complement strand
TTTTTTTTTTTTTTTTTTTTTTTTTTGCTTTTTGCTGAGGCAATTGAGATTAAGTGACTTGCCCAGGGTCACACAGCTAGAGAATGTCAAGTGTCTGAGACCAGATTTGAACTCAGATCCTCCTGACTTCAGGGCTGGTGCTCTATCCACTGCGCCACCTAGCTACCCCACAAGGGTAGAATTTTGAAGGTAGAGAAAAAGTCCAGAGAGTCAGAATTTGGCATCAGATATGTACAGAAAAAGCAAAAACAATTCCTGCCCTCAGAAAGCTTACATTTTAATGGAGGGATGGAAGGAGACAATTTATATGTATTAATCAGAACATACAATATAAATACAGAGTAGTAGGGACCAAGAAAGGCCTCCTGGAGTAGGGAATCTTACAGAACTAGATGGAGCAACTAGGAAGCCCAGTGGACAGAACGCCAATCCTGGAGTCAGGCAGAAGGACCTGAGTTCAAATCTGCCCTCAGATGCTAGCTATGTGAGCCTGAGCAATTCACTTTTAGCATGAGTGCCTCCAAAAATAAAAAAAAAAGAAAGAAAGAAAGCCAGAGTAGCAATCAGGAGGAAGAGCATTCCATTCATGGAAAACACAGAAATAGGAGATGGAGTATCATATTTAAGGAAGAGCAAATAGACCGGTATGGCTAGATCATAATATAATATACATGGAGGCAGGATAACAAAAGAAAATTAGGAAAGGTCAGACTGAAAAGAGTTTTAGATGCTAACCAAAGGACTTTACATTTGTGCCTGAAGGTGATAGGGAACCACTGGAGCTTCAAGAGGACTTTGATATAGTGGTGTGGTGGAAAGAATCTTGAACTCTGAGTCAGGAGATCAGAAGGTCTTGGCAATGCTACTTAATATGTGTGTGGTCAAGCCATTTTATTTTTCTTCAAGGTCTCCATTTCCTCATCTGTTAAAAAAAATGTGGATCATATGATAACTTCCAGGTCTTGGATCAGGCTTCATGGAACTGGGACTTCGGTGGGGACCATGTAGGTCAGATAGGCAGAAAGGAGGGGAAAAAATCAATAGATAACAAGCATGAGTAATGTAATGGCTGAGTTACTGGACTGGGAATATAGTGTATTGTTGGGAAGGGTCAGCGAGAAGACATTTGGCCAGAACATTGTAAGAGAGAGAATGCTGACTGAGTAAAGTAGATCCAGATTAGGGAGAGCCTTGAGTGCCAGACCAAGGAATATAGTATCAGTGTGTGTTCTTGAGCAAGATAATAATAGGATAAAAGCACTTTAGGGAGGTTAATCTGGCTATGATGCATGGGGTGCAGTAATGGAAGCTGGTAAAAGCAAAGTCAGGGAGGAATAAGATATTGAAGACTTAGACTGGAAAAGAGACAGTGGGAACAGAGAAAAGGAGACAAATCCCAGAAACATTTGGAAGGAAACTTGGAGCAGCAAAAACAGCACAGAGGGAAGAAAAACTGGGCCGGGAGGCCTGTGCCTATCAGACAGAAGAGTTTTGTTTGCAGGCTGCTCTGGGGACAGGTGGGAAGCATTTTGTCTTCCATCCAAGTTGTAATGAGGCAGAGACTGTATCAGCAGGGCTCTGTCTTCTTTCTTTCTTTCCTCCTGGGGAAAATGCCATTTGCTTTCCTTGGCACTTCTTGTCCTTAGGACCTGTTGAAGTCAAATATGTGATGCCA
Source organism: Myrmecobius fasciatus (assembly GCA_023553655.1). Taxonomy (NCBI): domain Eukaryota; kingdom Metazoa; phylum Chordata; class Mammalia; order Dasyuromorphia; family Myrmecobiidae; genus Myrmecobius; species Myrmecobius fasciatus. Next base: position 386,108 of record JAJPUD010001128.1, on the reverse strand, counting down.
GAGGCTAAGAATTTGAGTTCACTGTTTGTCCAAAGGCTGGTAACTTGGTACAGATCAAGAGAGGCAAAATATTTAATCAGTGAGGTCACTGGAGGGAAATGAGACATGATCAATAAAAGTGTTTGCTGTTTTCCTTGAAGGGTGGCTGGCCTCTCAATTGCTTCTTATTGCCTGAGGTGGACAATACTGCAAACTATTTAAAATGTAAAGAATAGCGGCTTTTTAAAACCACAGAAACTTATTTTTAAATCGTTAATGTGGTCTCTTTCACCTTGGTATTTTACTCAGAAGGATTGATGAAGGGTTGTGAGGTCGTGCTATCAGATCTAAAGACAGATAGCTGTCTTTAGGCCAGAGGTTTTCTAACAGATGTTTCTCTTGTCCTTCCCAGAAAAAAAGTTTAAAATGCATCCTTTTCTTGGGAGTGGGATAGGAAGGGAATAGGAATATGATTAAGTAACTCTGACATATTGTGTATGTATAACAACTGATATTAATTATAGTATATTAATTAAGCTCCCCAGGTCCCTACTCTTTATTAAAGGAGTAGGGAGGGGGAGTTGGTTCTATCTTAAATGAGCAATACCAAATAGGAACATTTCAGTTTTGTACAAACTGTAACACAGTGTGTGGTGGCAGAAAGAATACTAGATTTGGTAGGTAGAAGTCTTGGTTTTTAATAATGGATTCACTAATACTATGTATGGCCTTGGTTTTCCTCCTTTATAAAATGGGAGAGGTGGGGGAGAAAAGATCGGGTAGGGGACTTGATCAAGCTACCATCCTCTACCTTTATACCTTTAGAAATTTCCTTGAAAAAAATTTTTTCAAGTGTTCCTTGGCCCCTTGTTGCAAAAGGAGGGCATTGGGTTCTCAGTGTTCAGTGGCTGACCCTGGACTCTGCAGAGTGGTGTGAAGTGTTTGGGACCACTTGGAGCTGTCCCTGGGTCTGCCCACACATGCCATAGCTATGTGTCAGTTGTGACATATGGTATAGGAGAAACACCCCAAAAGCAGGTTTCTTAGCTCTTTCATGAATTAAGAAGATTGAGTAGAATATATCCAGTTGAAAACTTAATGTAGGGAGGTGGACAGGAAGATGAGGGATCTATGTTGAAGCATGGAATATAGTGGAAGAAAATCAGCATTGAAGCAGCGGGGTCAGGAGGTACAGAGTGATGTCTGAGGACCAATCGCGTCCATTCTTGGTCAATCTGTACTTCTGTATGTAGTGAAGGGCAGGAGGGGGGCTAGAGGTTGTAGGAACTCATGAGAGGGACTGTCAGTAATCAGCTCCATTATGTTGCTCATCAGTAGAGGTGGGTGAGAAGAGTAGGATCTGAGGGGGGGGATGTACGTGGGGGTGGGCTGAGGCGGGGCCTGAATGATAGGATGAGGAGAAAGGACCTTTGTGTCCAACAGCCTCATGCTGCCAGGGCAAGTGCCGGGCTTTGTGGCAGCTGCTGACCCCTGTTTCTAATATTGTAGAACGCTAGGAATCCTTGGGCCCCGACACCTGTTAACTGGAGGTTCTCCTAAGCTGACCTCTCCCTGAGCTGCCACTCTCCCATAAATGTCTGCCTTGTTGTGCCAGACCCTGCACTCTACAAATTATTTAAGCATTCTCTCACCACCCCTGCCCCGGGTAACAAGCTGCCTTCTTCAGTTGGGGGGCAAAAGGGAAGGAAGATGGGTAATGCTTCATTAGGGAATGGGGCAAGAACAAGGTAGTGCTGGAAAAGGGGCTTGGGGGCAGTCCTCCAGAAAGTGACTGCCCTTGGCAGCCAGCCAGTCAGTGAGTGAGGGGAGACAAGATACCCTGACTGCAGGGGGATGTGGGGGGGAGGAAGGGCCTGGAATAGCTAGCCTTTTCCCTTAGGATCCAGGGAAATGAAACGTGAAATGAAATGCTTAATGCTGCCGCAGCTGCTTTCTAACTTCTGCTTTTTTCTTCCTATATTCTGTGAGACAGTCGGTTGGGAAAGAGGTGGAGAAGTGGATTCTCAATGCCACATTCAGCCACCTTTTCATATGATGGCCCCCGAGCTAGTGCTATTTTGGATGCCGTGGCTCCTACTCAGCTAGTGTAATGGCCTTTGTCTCTTCTCCCTTCCCTTCTCTCCCTCTTCTTCTTCTTTCCCCTCCTGCCTCTGCGGGTGGCGGGTGGCGGCAGCCCGGCCTTGGGGAGCCCCCGTGGAAGTGGAGTCCTCTTTGGCGCACCCGGGTGACCTGTTGCAGCTTCGCTGTCGGCTAAGGGAGGATGTTCAGAGCATCAACTGGCTGCGGGACGGGGTGCAGCTGGTGGAGAGCAACCGCACCCGCATCACGGGGGAGGAGGTAGAGGTGCGGGATGCCGTCCCCTCGGATTCCGGGCTCTACGCCTGTGTGACCAACAGCCCCTCAGGCAGCGACATCACCTACTTCTCCGTCAATGTCTCAGGTTGGTAGCAGTGCACCTCATGGGGAGGTGATGCTCCCCTACTCTTTCCCGTGCCCCTCTGCTTCCCAGCTGCTGCCCACTAACCTCTGCTGCCCGCTGCCCACTGCCTGGCTTAGCTCTCAGGTGATGAGAGCCCTATGGAGGGGATCGAGGGACCTCTAGGGCTTCCCTCTCCTCCCCAGAGCAATAGCCGACTGCTCCGAAGGAGTGAGCATCACACCCAATCCTCACTGTCACGGCATATTCAGATCTCCACGGTGCCAGTTGGTACCCAGCTGCTCACTGGACAGCTGACATCCCTCAGCACCATAACCCATCTCAGGGCAGCAACTCCGGCACTGGCCCCTCTGAAGGTCACACTTCTGCCACTGTCAAGGTGCAGGGATGGGACCTTCACCAAAGCGGGGCTCTGGGGACACGTGCGTCCTGCTCCCCTTGGAGGCTCTCGGAGGGGTGCCGACATCAACTTGGATGACTGGTTATTGATCATGAAGCTGACCGCCAGGGTGGGACTAGAAGGTCTGTGCTGGGGACTCGTGTTCCTGCTCAGGATGTGCTTGTGGGCAGTGGTACTGTTCTAGGCAGTGGTATTTTTGTGTTAAAAAATAAAAAAATAAATAAATAAAATTTTTAAAAAGGGCAGGTCAGAAAACTCTAATTATTGCTCTAGAGAAGGATACTACTTACTGTGTTGTCCCAGTGGTCTTAGGTGCAAGCTCCTTGGTAGCCACTGCTGTGTTTCAGATCATCAGGGATACCGGTGGTCCCTGGAGTTAAGACTGGGGAGGAGGAAAGATGGTTGACATACATCACCATGTTCATAAAAAAAGGCAGTAACGGCAACTACATGTGATTGTCTTGCTGGGCAGATTTAGGGGTGAGGGCATGGGATGAATCTGAGCCAGGGGGTGGGAGTGGGCATGTAAACTTCTGGTAACTATTAAACAGTTGCTATTATATTACACTGGAGGTTAGTCCTTGAGGGTAAGTGGCTTTCAGGTGTCCCCTACATTTATGTCAAACAAGGAGACTGCTCTCTGGACAGTTGTGGAGTCTAGATATTAGCACTGGTATGGTTTAGAGAGCCTGGGAAGCACCCTTCTTTCTTGAAAATAACTCCAAATGCTTCTTCCTCTTCCTTCACAGATGCTCTCCCTTCCTCAGAAGATGATGATGATGATGATGATTCCTCATCAGAGGAGAAAGAGTCAGATAACACTAAGCCAAACCGTACGCGTGAGACACTGTTTTCTACCTTATTACCATGGAAATTCGGGACTCAGTCAGGGTGTGGAGAGGGGAAGGCTTGGAGAGTTATACCTGCATTTAGTTTAGACTGATTAGAGTCTGCAGTAGCCTCTGTGGAAAGGCTGGAGGGCACGAAGTAGCCCCAAACACAGTTACCTTGACATGTGGTAGGGAAGGATGGTGGGTTTTAATGGTACATTGCTTTGAAATAATGAATGATCCAAATGGGAAGAGTTGATTTGGGGCCAAGTAGGCAGTGCTGGTCACTTTTCCCAGATAGTATGCAGAGTCGTTCCTGGGAGATACGTCACACAATACTGACCCAATAATCTTGCTTTCTGGTCTGGCTGATTTCCCCTCTACTTCTTTTGGTTCACTCTTGGCCTTGGCAGCCGTGGCTCCATACTGGACATCACCAGAAAAGATGGAAAAGAAATTGCATGCAGTACCGGCGGCTAAAACAGTGAAGTTCAAATGCCCTTCAAATGGCACTCCTAACCCCACTCTGCGCTGGCTGAAGAATGGCAAAGAATTCAAACCGGACCATCGGATTGGGGGCTACAAGGTGCGGCTATGTGGGGGGTTGTTGGAATAGGGCACACAGGGACAAGAGTTGAAAGGGGGGCTGCTGAGAGCATTCAACAAGCATTTATATTGTGCCAGGCACTGTGCTAAATACTGGGGATACAAAGAAAGGCAAAAAACAATCCTTGCTCTAAAAGTTCAGTAACTAACAGGGAAACTATATGAAAATAACTATGTACAAATAAGTGCAGAATAAATTGTAGTTGATCACAAAGGGAAGACACTAACCTTAAGGGAGATCACAGGAAAAAGACTTCTTATAAAAGGTGAGGTTTTAGTTCTAACATAAAGGAAACTGGGGAAGTTGGGAGATGGACATGAAAAAGGAGGGAAAACTAGATATGGGGGACTGTCTTTTGCAAAGAAAAGTAACTAGAAAGATTAGTGCTACTGTATCGCAGATTATATATATGTACATATACATATATATATGAAAGACAATTGGGAAGAAAGGCTCTAAAAGCCAAACAGATGATTTCCTATCTGATTCTGGAGGTAAGAAAGAGTGTGATTTATAGAAGGATGGGAGAGGGGCAGGGGATCGTAGACCTGAGCTTTAAGAAGATCATTTTAATCTTCTTGATCAAAGTTGAATGGAAGATGGACTGGAATGGAGAAGGGAAGACCAAGAGGGAGGCTATTGCAATAGTCAAGGCATAAGGGAAAGAGGGGTTACACTTTCAGAGGAGAGAAGGATCATATATAAGAGATATTGTGAAGATACAAAGAGCAGGACTTGACATCTGATTGGATGTCAAGGATAAGTCCAAGGTTTCAAACCTCAGTGACCAGGAGGGTGGTGATGCCCTCAAAGTGATTGTTTCTTTGTAATTAGGAAGAGGGGAAGGTTTGGTGGGAAAGATAATGAGTTTGTATTCCCCCCCTCCAAAATTCAGTATACTATTAGACACATACTAGTTGCTCAATAAGTGCTTGTTTGATAAATAGGAATAAAAAGGGAATGAATATATATAAAGAAGAGCTTACTCCAGGGGTGGAATAAATAGTTGGAGCAGAATAAAAAAGGAAAGAAGTTTTCTCTCCACCTGTTCCTATCTGTCCTCCAAAAGAACCTGAAGCAGCTGCTGCTGTGTTAAGAAGACACTTTTGCCTGTTTTATCTTCCCTTTCATCTTCTCATAAGAATAAGAGAATAGTTTTGGATCTGGTAAGGGTTCATTTAATCCTTTCATTTTACAGATCAGGAAGCTGAGGCCCACAGAAATCAATTGATTTGTCTAGATTGATAAAGATAGTGAATAGCAGAGCTGGAATGCAAGCTTACATCCTCTGATTCAAATCTCATTCTTTCCACCAGACCAGCCTCCTTCCCTAATACTCTGTTACCAACTCTCCTTATTTGCTGATTATTCTTGAGAGCCTTTATTCCCCTCACCTATTGTCTTTCCTAAAACACATAAACTAAGCAAAGAGGAAAAATAGAAAACATGGAAATATTGAAACTTTTTTAAAATCCCATTGATACCTGTAAGTTTACTAGGTGTATATTTTAAAATTGTATATTCAGTGCTGGGAAGCAGCGTGCTTTGTTTGGATTTGAAAGTATGAAGAACACATAACCAGTGCTATGAATGAATATTTGAAAGGATGTATCAGGCTCTATCCTGGAAATTGAGAGTGGGATTGGGGTGGTTAAAAGTTGAGGCATTCATGTATTTGGAAAAATAAAAGTCTTTTTTTTATTAAAACTTTTTATTTGCAAAACATATGTATGGGTAATTCTTCAACATTAACCCTTACAAAGCTTTCCGTTACAAATTCCCCCCCCAGTCCCCTCCCCTCCCCTAGATGGCAGGAAATCCACTACAAGTTAATTATATTAAAATACTTGACAAATCGATTATGTATACATATTTCCACACTTATTGTTGTGCAAGAAAAATCATATCTACAAGAAAAAAAAATCAGAGAAAGGAAACACGATGCAAGCAAACATCAATAGAGAGCATGAAAATGTTATGTTGTGGTCCACATTTCACATCCCTCTCTCTGGGTGTATATGGCTTTCTTCAGTGAACAATTGGAACTGGTTTGAAACATTTCATTGTTGAAAAGAGCCATGTCCATCAGAATTGATCATCATATAATCTTGTTGTTGCTGTGTATAATGATCTCCTGATTCTGCTGATTTCACTCAGCATCAGTCCATGCAAGTCTCTCCAGGCCTCTCTGAAATCATCCTGCTGGTCTTTTCTTACAAAACAATAATATTCCATAACATTCATATACCATAATTTGTTCAGCCATTCTCCAATTGATGGGCATCCATTCAGCTTCCAGTTTCTAGCCACTACAAAAAGGGCTGCCACAAACAAAAAATAAAATAGTCTTTAAAAAAAGTTGAGGCATTAAGTCTGTGTATGTCCCAAGAATAGCTGTAGCATGGGATTCCTTCTAACTTCCAGTAAGGCTCTTCCTGAGTGTAGGGAAGACTAATTGGAATATTTTACTCCTCTTACTGTTTAGAGTATTTAAAATCCAAAAAAGAGTACCTTATTTCAACAAAAACAAAAACAGAAAACATTTGTGTCCTATCACAAGAATGATTGTTTCTTTTTGTGTGAATTTCTGTGACTTGGGGCAAGCCATTTCATTTGTTTGCCTCAGTTTCCACATCTGTAAAACAGAGATAATAATAGCACTTACTACCTCCCAAGGCTGTGAGATATCAAGTGAAATAATGTATGTAAATCACTTTGCAAACCCCAAAGAGCTATATAAATTATTATTTTTCCCTATGTTGGAGGGAGGGGTTGAACTATTAATATAATGGGTTGGTTTCATGCTATGTCCTTTTCCAGGCTCTCAGTGGTTCACTCTTCTTTTCAGGTCCGCTATGCCACCTGGAGCATCATAATGGACTCAGTAGTGCCATCGGATAAAGGCAACTACACTTGCATCGTAGAGAATGAATATGGCAGCATTAACCACACATATCAACTAGATGTTGTGGGTAAGGAAAATAACAAGAATGAGGGACAGATTTAAGAAATAATCCCTTTGAGGAAAGGGCCAAGAAATCAGGAGCTTAGGGGAAAAGAAGACTTGAGGTAGACAAGATGGTTTCCATGTTTATTAATCTCCTTGAGGGATTAGACTATATCTTATTCATCTTCTTGAATCTCCCAGCACATAGCAGGTACTCAATGACTATTTAGTGATCTAATAAGCTGCTACTTCCCACTTCCAGTGAAGATAGTAAAGGAAATAAAAGGGATATAGACATGGGAAACAGATATGTACAAAAAACAATGAGGAGTATGGTCTTGGTAGGTGGGGGAGGCGAGTCATGGATGGGTTAAGATAATTTCTTCTTAGAGTTTTCTCGATTTCAAATTTCCAGAAATGAGCATACCATCTAAGAAGCAGGTATTTAAGTTTAGCAGTTTTAGAAATTATGGTTATTCTGAATTAACTGAGTCTTTTTTTGGAGGGCCAGCTGGACTGATTCCCTGAATCCCTGAATTCAGATGCAGTGAAAAGGTTCTGTTTGTGGCTTAGAGAGTATCGCCTTCAAATTTAAAGTTACCCTCTGGGAGCCTGGTAGAGTCAGGAACGATGTCTAAGCTACTACTCTTTTTCCTTTCTTATGAGACTTGAATTGCTTTGATATGATTAGTGTTTTCCTTGCCTGTTTTCCCTTTTTCCCTGTAGAGCGGTCACCTCATCGGCCCATCCTCCAGGCTGGATTGCCTGCCAATAAAACGGTGGCTTTGGGCAGCAATGTGGAGTTTATGTGCAAGGTGTACAGTGACCCACAGCCTCACATCCAGTGGTTAAAGCACATCGAAGTGAATGGGAGTAAGATTGGCCCAGACAACCTGCCATATGTGCAAATTCTAAAGGTAAAACTGGTCCCATGACTTTGGAACCACTTGGAACCACATGAGCATTGTGGTCTAGGAAGGAGACAGTGTCTCCCAAGCAAGGACTCCTTGATATACTTGCCAAGTGCCCTTACTGTTCTTGAGCCCAAGTTCTTTTCCTTCTAAGCATCCTCAATCTTATTAAAGATAAAATCTCTTCCCAGGGATTTGCAGTAGAGGAGATGGAGAGAGAAATAGGACAACAAAGCAGGTGGGCTAGGGAGAATAACTTTCCTGTGCCTTGAGAGTCAGCCATTCATGAAGATTTTGGTTCCATCTTTAGCCTGGGCCTTTGGACAGGGTCTCTCCATGACCTTTCCCTGTTTTCCCCTCCATAATGAAATCAATTTCTAGAAGTTAAGGTAAGAACAAGGATGCAGTCAGGTAGAGCATCTAATTCAATCTAGCAAAATACTATCTACAAATTCTCAATCACAGAAATGCTCTCTCTTCCCCTTGATCCTAAGTATTGATTTCCTTAGTCCCTATCATATCTCCTTTCCCTTCTCTGCTTCCTCCTTCCACCAGATGCCCTTCACCCATAAGACTCTGCTTTTTCATTAATCTTAAGGAGGAGATTGCTCAAGATTCTATAATGGATCTTGCAATAAGAAGTCACCAGAAGCCAAAAATGTTCATATCGTTGTCCTTGAATGAACTACAGACTTCATCCTTCTGCAACCCATCTGTACCAGGTTTAAATCTGACCTTGCCATTGGTTCTGAAACTGGTCCTGCCTATAAATGGGACTGTGGACTTAAGCCACCTAAGCCATTCATCTTTTTACTGTCCCCTATCCAGGCCTAGAATTTACATTATAGATAGATAGATAGATAGATGATAGATAGATAGATATGTATGTATACATTTGTATGTATGTAATGGGCAGCTAAATGGCACAGTGGATAGAGAACTGGGCTTGGAGTCAGGAAGACTCATCTTCCTTAGTTCAAACCTGGCCTCAGACACTTACTATTTGGGTGACCCTGAGCACATCACTTAACCCTGTTTGCAAGAAATAGCAAACCACTTCAATATTTTTGCCAAGAAAACCCCAAATGGGATCAAAAAAGAGTCACACATGACTGAAATACATAATACATACATACATACATATAAATACATACATATATGTGTGTGTGTATACCTATGGAATATAGAATAAAGCAGGAACATTTGATTTGGGGGGGTAGCTAGTGTTTCATTTTTGAGGGATTTTTATATTCATTTTGTCAGTCAGGTTCTCTTGACTATGGAGAAGCCTAGTCAGGAAACTGATCCTATCGTGTAAAAATTAGGGAAGATGACAAATTTCACATAATCCTCTCTTTCCCTTAGCGCCTTGCACCTGCCTGGTAGCCACCCGGGGGCTAAGCATGGCAGTGCGCATGTGTCTGCCCAATTGACTGGTATGTAATTGGTTTATTCCAGCATTCGGGAATTAATAGCTCAGATGCGGAAGTGCTGACCCTGTTCAATGTGACAGAGGCCCACAGCGGGGAGTATGTGTGTAAGGTTTCCAATTATATTGGTGAAGCTCGCCAGTCTGCGTGGCTCACTGTCACCAGACCTGTGGCAAAAGGTAACCGGGAGATGGGGCCATCCTATGCCGGGAATTTGATTTAGGCCCAAGCCGCTGGGGCAAACGGAAAAGCCAGCCCCAACCTCTCCCTGTTTTCCTACTATGTTTCTGGTGCCCAGAGCCATGGAAAAATGCCTGGCATGGACGGCTGGTTTGGTTTGGTGTCATGTCAATTTCTACTGGTCCTTTTTGCCTTATGTGTTATTCCTTTGCTGTGTGTGTGTATGTGTGAGCATGTATGTACGTGGGCAGATGTGTTCCTATGTGTGCTTTCTTAACGTGTTATGAATGATACTAAAGGCAGCATGGTGTAAAGGAAAGGGCACTGGACTTGGAAATCAGAAGATCTGTGTGACCAGGGACAAGTCATTAAAAAAAAAAATTAAAAAAAAAAATCTCCTTGTGCCTCAGTTTCCTCATCTGTAAAATGGGCATGATATACATCTATGTTACCTATTCCACAGGGCTTTCCTGAAGCTCAGATGGTACTTTTTCAACCTTAATTATGCTATAAATGTCAGCTCAGTTTAGGGAACATGCTGGAGGATGAGATCAGGTACTACCATCTCAATCCAGCCTCCGTGAGCCATATATGAATCCAGTTACCCTTCTTTCCTCACGTGTGTGCCTTGTACCCTGTCTCTCCATTAAACCAAACAGCCCCCTGCCACCTACCAGGACCCATTTCTCCATGCCGCCCAATGCCAGCATGCTTGGATGGGCCAGGGGGTGCCAGCATCCGGTGAAGGGTTATAACTAGCCATCTTCTTCATAGGTCTGCCAGAGTTCTACCTCAGGGTCTCCTCTCTCTTTCTATCAGGTCTCACTGCTGCCTGGGATTTTTTTTGTTTATGTTTTGCAAAAACAAAATATTGGGGAGCATTTTTCATCTTCCTCTTTTGCCTTCATTTGTTCTTTCCTTTCCTTCTCCCACCATCTCATCGTCCTAAAGGTCTCATGCCTTGTGCTTGTCCATTTTGCCCCTGTTGTCTCTTTTAGACGGCCGGTGTTAATACCACTGACAAAGAGATGGAAGTGCTTCACTTAAGGAATGTCTCCTTTGAGGACGCGGGGGAGTATACATGCTTGGCGGGTAACTCTATCGGACTCTCCCATCACTCTGCATGGCTGACCGTTCTGGAAGGTATATACTGTACTTCTTCTCCTCTCGATGTCCTGCCCCTACCATGGGCACGGGGGGACCATGCATTGCAGGTCATGGAGAAGCCTAGGGCCATAGGAAGCCCAGAGGGGAAGGGGAGAGGGATGAAACTAGTAGGCAAGGGCTTGCCCCATGCCCTGCCTTGGTAGTACCCTACCAACACCACCCTCTGGCTCTCTCCAATTGTGAGAATTCAGCCCCCTTCTGAGAGAGGAGGTTTCTTGTTTCACAAGAGCAAGGAATCTCCCATCCACATTTGGCTCTCCTTTGCCAAGGCAATGTATGCTTGTAGTCTGGATTTAACCTGTGGCTGGGTGCCCTTCCAGAGTAGACTCCTTCCTTTCTTATGTCTGATAATTCTCCCCCACCAAAAAAAACCCACCCTTTGGGATTGAGAATCCCCCTAGAAATATCTCAGTTCTGTTTTTTCCCTCGACCCTAAGTGGTTTGGGGGAAGAACTTCTACATGGCAGGGACATGTTTTTCTACCAATCTTCTCTGTATTTGAAGGAGCCAGTTCCTAGAAGCATATTGACTTCAGCAATCTTAAGCATAGCCTCTCTCAGACAGACTATACCCATTTCCCCTATTTCAGCCAGATGAGATGTGATGTTAGACAGGAAAGGAAGGAGCCTGTTCAAGGTGGTGGGATGATTTATGTCCTGGGAATGGAACCACTTACTGCTGTCTTTGGAATGGGGATTTGCATGGGGATTCTAGAGGCTTTCTATTCTTACTGTTATTGCTGCTGCTACTGCTGTTGCCACCAACTTTTATTTCCTTCTGTGCTAGTACTACAGACCCAGCTAGAAGCAGGGAAGAGTTCAGTGTTTATTGTGACTGTCCTTGTTTTGTCCATAGTCTTTATGTCCATCCAAATTTATTGTTTCTGCCCCTTAATCTGAAGGAAAAAAAAAATTCTTCCTGTTACCTATTTCACTTTGGTGAAATTGTGTTCCAGGCTCTGTCCTGTTCAACTGAGGCTGGGAATCCTGACTTTCCAGAGGGTGTCTGTGATGGTGTGGTTTACTTGGTGGGAAAGTGGATAGAGGCATAAATCAGGGGACAGGGGTGATACTGTGTGCAGGGGTTTTAAAAAATGTTCCATAATCTCTCTCCATATTGAGACGAGATGAGAATTGCCTTAGACTGACTGCTCAAAATAATGGAAGTGAAGTGTGAGGAGAGTATAGAGAGGGGGAAAAAAGCCTGACCTTCCCATTTCTCCTCTCCTCCTTTGGTTGTAGGAGATGGGAGCTATAGCTAAGGGTGAGGACAGTCAGTTCCAGAACATTTTCTAGAATTTATTTTTAAATCCACATACATGAATTTGGTCCAGGATTGGAACAGAATTGAGGACATAAATATTTGCTTTTTGTGTTTGATATGACGTGAAGGTAATCATTTTTGCAAGGATGAAAGAGGGGGTATTAGATCTGTATTCAGCAACAGAACCGAAGACATATGGATGTCCTTTCCCTCTCCCCTTCTGTTTCCTGAAGGATAATGCTAGCCAAACAGAGCGGTTCAGCTTAGAGAGCTTCCTCCTTCCTGGGTGGGGGCCCAGTTACAAGCAGTTACATCCATGATGCTAGTCTTTGGGGAGTCTATTCTATTCAGTTACTGGGGCCAGACTCTGACCAGCCTCTATTCAGCTCTATAACCCCACTCCCTATCCCTGGTGGGGAAGGGAGGAAGGAAATAGGGAAGGGACATTTTTTTTCTGATGGAGTTGGGGCCTAGGAGGCTGGTACCCCACCCCCCCAGTGCCTGCTGACACCC
>JAJPUD010001128.1:351604-373413 GCA_023553655.1 Myrmecobius fasciatus | reverse complement strand
AAAAGAGTGACTTCCACAGCCAAATGGCTGTGCACAAGCTGGCCAAGAGCATCCCCCTACGCAGACAGGTAACAGAAAGTAGATGGGGGGTTCACACTCTCCCACCTATACCCAGCACCCTGTCTCCTCTGCCACTCCCCTTTTCCTGTTCCCTAAATTTACTTGACCATTCCTAACTTTGCTTCCCTACTTCTGAGACAAGGCCACTAAACCCCCACATTAGAGTTATAACTCCCTGCCCTAGGAGATGCTGCTTCCTGACCTACTGCTTTTCCTACTGATTTCGCTTCCAAAGCCCCAACTCCATGCTTTTGACACAACTGAATCTCTGAATTAAGTGCAGTCTGGGCCTGGGCATGCAGATCAGATCAATCCATGATCACTCTGAAGGTCACATCTAAAAAGATTCCCAGCTGTGTATGTGGAAGACCACACCAGGGACAACTCACTAGGGGAAAGTCAGAGGTGTGGGCATGCAAGCATGCATCCTGAGGTCTTTCTTATAAAAATCTTAATGGGAATTGCATAAAAGGAAAAGTCTGAAAGGGAAGACTTTTGAACTGGACTATAACTCTGGGAAGAAGAGATATTTTAAGAGTTAGGAACCGCTCATCTGGGTCAAAAGGATCAAATCCTCTCCTGAGGTATAAAGGTAGAATTGCTATTGGGGTAAGAGGATAGACTGGTTTAAAATCTTAAAACTAAGGGATCTTAGATTATCATCTAAATTTTACTTCTTCGTTCCATGGATTGGAAAGCTTAGAGGGGTTAAACAAAGGTCACTAGCTAGTGGGGGACAGCTCTGGGTATAAATTTGTCTTTGAAGTCCCAGAACTCTTTACACCATGGAGGTAAATAAGTGGATAGGATATCAATTAGAAATTTTGGCTCTAAGAACTATCCAGCTTCTTATTCTGTGACTACTTCCTAGAAAGGTAACCCCACTCTTTTTTGCAGGTGTCTGCTGATTCTAGTGCCTCCATGAACTCAGGGGTCCTGCTGGTTCGGCCTTCACGCCTTTCTTCAAGCGGGACCCCTATGCTGGCAGGTGTCTCTGAGTATGAACTTCCTGAGGATCCCCGCTGGGAACTGCCCCGGGACAGGTAATTCTCTAACATCAACTTCTATAAAGGTTCCTTGGTTCCTTCTCCCAGAATTTGTTTTGAAAGTGTCCCCAGGAAATTTTCTCTATCCATTGCCCTGTATTTTAAGACCAATGGATGGTGACCTCATCTGAAGGACTGTAACCATGACAACACACTCTCATCCCATTATCTGTTCTTAAATAGGTTGGTTCTGGGCAAACCACTGGGAGAGGGCTGCTTTGGACAAGTTGTATTGGCAGAGGCTATTGGGTTGGATAAGGATAAACCCAACCGAGTGACCAAGGTGGCAGTGAAGATGCTGAAATGTAAGTGACATCTTATACTAAAGCTGCTTCTGTTTCCCACTGTTATGTTTTTCTGAGCAGAGCCATAAGCCTCAGACCAACAGAAATACTCCAATTTATCTGCTGCTCTTTTCACCCTGCCCACATACAGTGTACTTACTAGACTGCCCCTATTCTGGACATATTCTGGAATGTTTCCCTTGTAGGATGTGTTCATTTGCTACTGGCCTATGCTGTTGTAAAATTATTTAAGATCCTATTGTCACTTCAGCTTTATTCCTTACCTTCATCCCCATCTTACCCACTTCCACAGGCCACTGCTCCAAATCCAGAAGATGGATGTACATAGGGAAGAAAAGTGGGAATGTAAGGGGGGAGGAAAGAAGTAAATCTTGGGGGAAAGGGATTCCTCAAGGATTGATGAGGACTTCTTGGTGCACTGGGAACCTAACTCTGTTCTATACTGTAAAGGAAATGAGTACTACTTGTCTTTCTGGTTTAAATCTAAAGCGGATGCAACAGAGAAGGACCTGTCAGATCTGATCTCAGAAATGGAGATGATGAAGATGATTGGAAAACATAAGAACATTATCAATCTGTTGGGGGCCTGCACACAGGATGGTATGAGCTAAGGCTTGTCAGAACAGGCTTAGAGCATTTATGTGAGCGTATCAGTAACAAGCTATCTCAGTCATTCCCATAGGGAAAAAGTGGAGACAATATTGTCTAGCCAGCCTAAAATCAGCAGGATGAGGACAAGTGTGTATGTGGAGGGGTGAGGGGAGAAATGGAAAAGGAATGGAAATTATGGAAAGGGGGGAAAGGAAGGAGATGGGGAAGAGAGACATTGTCTTTATGAGCATTAGCCATTCATGGGGTTTGGAGCCGCAAAGATCTCTGTGCCCTGCCTGGGTTTGGGGGGATAATGAGCTGGAGAGATGTGCTGTTTCCACTTCTCATCTATTAAGTGCAGCTGCGTTTTTCCTGGTATCCATTGTTACTCAAGCTTGAGGATTTTTGCTTAATGGCTGCCCAAAACCATTCTGGGTCTTCTTTGAAGGGGTAGTGCTTCACATACAGTGGCTTGAACCGCCAATGCAAACTAGGACAATGCCGACCTTAGGAGCTTTAGGCAGGGGAGGAAGATGGGCATGGGACCTAGTACGTGACAATTCTTCTACCCTCTCCTTTTTTATCCTACCAGGCCCTCTCTATGTTATTGTGGAATACGCCTCCAAGGGAAACCTTCGTGAATACCTGCAGGCCAGACGTCCCCCTGGGCTTGAATACTGTTACAACCCCAGCCATGCCCCAGAAGAGCAACTCTCCTCCAAGGACCTAGTGTCTTGTGCCTATCAGGTGGCCAGGGGCATGGAATATCTTGCCTCCAAGAAGGTGGGCCATGGCAGGCCAAATGGGCTCTGTATCTAAGGGTAGAGGATGGGGAGTGAGGTGACTTTCTGAGGTGCTGATTTGGGAATATCAGATCAGCCTGCTTACTAACTTTTGAGTATAAATTTAATCCTTTAACCAGATTCCTATCAAATAAGAATTCATTCATTCTCTCAGATTATAATTTATAATCATTATTTATTATTATTATTTATAATCACCATTATATACACGGAGATAAAAGGGAAGGAGGAGACTTGGTTCATGAACCCAAAGAGCATGTGATATAAATAGGAGACAGAATTTATATATGTATATGCAGAAATTTGCATTACTATGGATCACCACAGTGGAAAAGAGCACTGGGCTTGGAATCAGAAAGTTTTATCTTCCTGAGTTCAAATCTGGCCTCAGACACTTACTAGCTGTGTGACCCTGGGCAACTCATTTAACCCTCTCTGCCTCAGTTTCCTTCAGTTTCTTGGAAAAAGGAATTACAAACCTTTCCGGTATCTTTGCCAAGAAAACCCCAGATGTGACTAAGATGACTCAACAACATTACTAAGGATCATAAAGTAGGAATATTAAGAATTCAAAGGGACCTTAGGAATCAGCTAGTACAACTCCTTTTTGTAGATGAGGACATCCAGACCTAAAGGAGTTAACTATCTTTCCCCAACTGACACAGCTAGTTGGCAAAAAAGCCACAATTTGAACCTGTTTTCTGACTTCAAATTCAATACTATTTCCACCATACAAACACATGAACACAAAGACAACAAAATTTAATTATACTATCTACACAAAATCTAAACATTTGTGGGAAGGTAAAGATGAAGGCTAGGAATACTAGAATAAATAGAAAAGCTGCAATTAGACAGCATCATCTTCATAAAGATGGCAGTTTGTTAACAGCAGTTTATAATTTTTTTTCTGAAATTTGAGGTAATCCATCTTATTATGGTTTGTTGCATATTTGTTTTTAATTTTTTTCAATCAAATCTACCTTTTCTTCCTCCCATTACCCCTCTCCAATGTGTTTATATATGAAGTGTATATATGGTGGTACTCATTCTATTTTTTGTCACCTTAATACTGAAATGTCCATATATTTGTAATCATAGTTGTCATTTTTATAACAACATAATAAATCACTGTACTATTCCTATAAGCCAGTCAGGCTATGGAAAGAACATTGGACTTAGAATTAAGAAATGTATAATTTCAAGCCTTGCCCAAAAACATGAGTAAATTGTGTTGCTTCTAAGAATCTTTTTTCTCATCTGTAAAGCAGGAATAGTTAATGGTACTTACCTCCCAGGTTGTTTTGAGGAACAAATGGGCACTATATATTAGTGACTATCTGTAAAATAATAGTAATAATTAGACTTTCCAGGACAGCCAAAAAATGTGACTGGTTTTAGGGCTCTTGAATATTGTCATATTGAGTTCCAGAAAAGTAGCACCAGTTAGTGGTGCTACTGCCAGTGTATGGAACCTTTTCCCCTACTGAGATTTCACACATTTTTTGCTAAATTAGTGAATCCATTAGTGACATCTTATTGCTTTAATTTGCATTTCTTTAATTATTATTAATAATTAGACATTTTTCCAAATGTCATTCACTGGATTTCCATTTGTGTTCACACCCTTTCACCCTTCTTTGTTCATTTGAGACTATATTAGTTGTTGGCTTGTATTAGTTTCTTGGAAAGTCTGAAGGTCAGGGTTAAGTAGAGTCTTGGAGAAGGAAAGGGACAGGTTATGGCTGAGTAGAAAGAGGAGGGCATTTAAGTATGATACTTTGTATAGTGTTTTAGAAAAAGGGAGTAGGGTGATTTGTTGAATAAATGAAATATAAATGGAAATATGAAGAGCTGAGGAAGGAGTTTATAAAGCTGACAATTATTAAAGTGCCCTCCCACCTGAAAATTCTACTGTATGCTTCCATTTTTAGTGCATCCACCGGGATCTGGCAGCCCGGAATGTCTTGGTGACTGAAGACAATGTGATGAAAATTGCAGACTTTGGTCTTGCTCGAGACATCCATCACATTGACTACTACAAAAAGACAACCAATGTAAGTAAAGATGCCCTTTTTCCATCTGTACCACCAGTAGTCTGTCCCCCCACTTCTAAGGTTCTCTCACTTGTTCTCTTCCTTGAAAACCTCTACTCCTTCTAGTCAACCTTTTCCGTAGTCCTGTGTAACTACAGCTCCCCAAAGGTGGTTGCACTTCCCAGATAGTACAGTGGGAAGCACTGCAGATACTCATTCTAGTCTCTGGACATCTTTACTGCCTCTTACACACATCTCTGATTTCACTTAACTTTGTGCTCACTGTACTACATGCAGGGTCGCCTGCCTGTGAAGTGGATGGCTCCTGAAGCACTATTTGACCGGATTTATACACACCAGAGTGACGTGTGAGTTGGAAGTAGTTGCTAGAATGTGGGATGCAGAGGTATGATGACAAGGAGGTCTTGCCTACCCTCAAAAGTAATAAAGGAACTCTCTGGATCTTGAGTAGAATCTGGGGTTGGGGGCAAGCCTGGCAGGAAATAAGATGCATCTTCTCACTTTGGGTTTGGGCAGCTACATCAAGTCTATGGGTGATGATATTTTCTAGTATTCTCAGAAACCTACTAGATTTGGAGTGATAGATATGTGGTACTTTAAAATATTCTAGTTAATTCTGTGCTTATATAGACCTATTGAATCTATGCTGATATACAGGTGGTCATTTGGGGTGCTGCTATGGGAAATTTTCACCCTGGGAGGCTCCCCTTACCCTGGTGTGCCTGTAGAGGAGCTTTTCAAGCTATTGAAGGAAGGACATCGAATGGACAAGCCCAGCAATTGCACCAATGAACTGTGAGCACAAGGACCAAAATGAGGAACTGTGGGAGGACAGTGAAAATGCATGGGGGAGAGAGACGAGAAGCTAGTGGGTCATAACAGGGCTGATGCAGAGAAAGCCCTTTTCTTTCTAATATTCTTTTTTTTCTCATACAAACCACTTGATCTTATCACCTGGCTACCTCTCATCCCCAACTATTGTCCTAGATACATGATGATGCGGGACTGCTGGCATGCGATCCCTTCTCAGAGGCCTACCTTCAAGCAGCTTGTAGAGGACTTGGATCGAATTGTGGCCCTGACCTCTAATCAGGTACAACTGTCCCCTCTTTGGCTCCAGAAAAACATCCTAAGACCAGCAGCCTAGTTGGCTTCTATCCAAAGTTCCTCCCTAGCTCTTCAAATTTCCAAACTTTTGTTAATTCTTCCACTTCCTTCTTCTTTTCCCTCCAATTCCTTCTAATGCAGGATTGTTAGTTCTTCCTTGGATTCATCTTACCCCCTTAAGGAAAGAAAAAACCATATCTTCCCTGTCTTAGAGTTCATTGAAATTTCTTTCATAGGAATACCTGGATCTGTCAGTGCCCCTGGACCAGTATTCACCCAGCTTTCCAGATACCCGTAGTTCTACTTGCTCTTCTGGAGAGGATTCAGTCTTTTCCCATGACCCACTGCCTGAGGAGCCCTGCCTGCCCCGACATCCAGCCCCACTGGCCAATGGGGGACTCAAACGGCGCTGACATTCTCCCACAGTGAATTCCACAAACTGATATCCTTACCCCTGACTCTTGGTTGGGCTCATCTCCCTTTTTTCCTTCTTCCTGGCCACAGGAGTTGGCTGCCCACAACTCAAGGCCTTCCCTTTGTTGCCCATCTCTATCCAATTGAGCTGATTTCCCTTACATCAATTAATGTCAGTCCCCTCTGCTGGGAAAAATGGGAAAAGAGGTACTTCCAGTTGGCTACTTCATTCCTCTTAACCTTGGACCGGAACCTCTCCCTGTCTGGAAGGAGAGAATGGGCTCTCTCTGGTACTGTTTTTATTTTAACCTACTAGCCTCCCACATGCTGGTGGCAGGTGCCTTGTCCTCAGGCTGCAGCATGGGGAGGTCAGTCAGTCAGTGCCTCAGGTCCCCAATGAAGGTGACCTCAGCTCCAGAAGGGTGGTACTAATGGCTTTTTAATTCCAATATTAATTTGCTTT
This sequence comes from Myrmecobius fasciatus, assembly GCA_023553655.1. Lineage (NCBI taxonomy): Eukaryota > Metazoa > Chordata > Mammalia > Dasyuromorphia > Myrmecobiidae > Myrmecobius > Myrmecobius fasciatus. The sequence continues at coordinate 366,567 of JAJPUD010001128.1, read as the reverse complement.
GCTGACCAAACACACCTGGTACCAGAGGATGGCGGGGCAAAGGCTGGGGGCTATCTGTGGCCGTGGGGCCCAGCCCCATTCTGGGGCATTGTATATAACTATGAAGAAAACACAAAGTGTATAAATCTGAGTATATATTTACATGTCTTTTTAAAAAGGGTTGTTACCAGAGATATACCCATTGGGTAGGGCGCTCCTAGTGGCTGGGAGACATCAGTTGCTATATATTGAAAAAAAAGAAAAAAGAAAAAAAAGGAAAAACATTTTAAAAAAAGGTCATATATTTTTTTGCTACTTTTGCTGTTTTATTTTTTTAAATTATGTTCTAAATCTATTTTCAGTTTAGGTCCCTCAATAAAAATTGCTGCTGCTTCAGTTTTATATGGGTTGTATGAAAAGGGAGAGAGGAATTCTGGGAATTAACTGAGAAAATGAGATTAATAAGTACTGGGGCTGCACTATCATTGTAAAGGGTATATGCCCTATAGTTCCTATTTACTCTTTCATTCATTTAAGTTTAATTCAACAAAAAAGTATTATGCCCACTGTTAGACACAGAGGACATAAAGAAAAATCCATCCTGATGTCTTCTGAATCTTCTTAGAGGCTGCCAAAGGCTCTGGTCCTTCTGGGATGGTCTAGGGATAGCACCAATACACAAGAATGGACAGGAGCCTTCTGCTAGCATGCCTAGTCATGGGGTTGGGCATCAGCCCCGGGTCAGAGCTGCCCTACACAATAGATCATTTTGACCAAGTGCTGGCTGCTACCCTTCCAGAAGAGGGGGTGTGGAAAGGTGAGCTACAGAGTATCCTGGGAAGGACTTAAAAAAGTGGTCCCTGAGGGTCAAGAGAGGTACTCTAGGTACTGAGGCTCACCACTCCTCAATCCATACCACAAATGGTTCTCCCTAAGTCACACACACCAAGTATCCAGGCTACATACATGCAAGCCCCTTCTTTGGCAACATCACAGATTATGGCTTTCCCAAAGTTCTTCCTGTTTAAAGGTGAGGGGTGCCTTTATTGGGGTGGGGGATGTTCTAGTGGTTTCTGCCATTTATAATTGTATTTTCTGCTGCCACCTGCTGGGCCATTTCCTATACTGCTAGCCAAACCTCTTCCCTTTCCGGTGGTTCCTTCTCTGCACCTCTTAAGACTCAAGACTTTCTAGTTCCTGCCTCTCCTTCCCTTTCCCTTCCCAAATGTAATGGCAAATTCAGGATGTTGCTCATTCCTTTGATTTCTGTGAGGAAAGTGGAAATGGCTGCTTTAATGTTTTTTCTTTGAATTGGTCATTTTGTTGTAGCTCAGTGCTGACACTTGTGCAGTTGTTTCTGTTATCCTTGATTCCTCTCTATCTGTAAAACTGTCAACCTTACTGCAATTTGGTTGTGTGTGTTTGTGTTAAAAAGAAGCATGTTCTAGTGGACAAAGCCAGGAAATTAATCTCAGCTATATTACTATTTACTATGGGACTTTAGATTGGTCCCTTTCTTCAGTTTTCCCATCTATAAAATAGTGATAATAATCTCTGCCTTGGCCCTACCTCACAGGAATGTTGTGTGAATGAATGAAAGTCTATCAAGTGCTTTATGCTCCTTGGGGAGAGGTGCTGGAGAAAATACAAGGCACTATTACTATAAAAATTGATGTCCTTGCTGTTATTACTTAACTAACCCATGAATTCCCCAGAGAATTGAGCTGACTGTCAAATGTCAATTGAGTTGATAGGAAATGAAATGGTAGCTTCACTTAAATGATCAGATATGCCCCAGGAGATATAGAATATAGTTTATCTAATGAAGACATTAGGTTGAAAGAGAAGCCTGTCAAGGTACTGAATCTGTTTAGTCTACTGAGGGTTAAAAGATTTGAGTCTAGAATCATAGCAGCACTAACTGGTATTAATCAATACTTTACTGGGCCTTTCCAGTCTCTTCTAATTGCCACAACACAAGGATTCCTTTGTCCCTTGGTGCTGCTAATGCAACCTATTGATCTCAGGTAAGTAAGATTCAGCATCAAATGAAGCAAGAAGTCAATTTCATCAATAATAATAAAGTCACAGTGTTTACCCTTACAATTATGAAGCCAGAAAGTTAAAATCTCATTCATACTAAGCAAATTGGATGTCTGAGCCTGTAACCTACCTGAGCTTACAGGTGTACAACAGAGTGGGAAATCTTTAATCCATGGTTTAGCATTACATATAATTTAACACTATGTGATAGGAACTATAATAAGTAAAATATAGAACAAGAGTACAGGTGTGGCAAATACAGATTGCTAAATAGAGACAGCTACTAAAAATCTCACTTACTTTAGCCATCACAAGTAACTCTCCTCAAGAACCACATCCTTTCTTCCCTCCTCCTCACCCCCCAAATACTATGGGCCAGACATCTCCAAATATGAGGGTTATGTGATCCTTTTTTATGAAATATTTTTATAAACTACCATCTAAGAGAATACTGGGAGAGGGTAATATAAAGAATACCACAGAAAAGCTGGCTATGTCCATCTATCAGAGGCAGTAATGGGGGGGAGGGGAAGAGGCAGGGAGGGAAGACCTGTTAATCAGTCTTTCTCCTTTCCCCTTTCCCAGAAATTAAAAGGAGGATACAAAGAACAGATATAAATCCTAAGTCAAAAAAAAAAAAAAGATTGTTTCTAGATTAACAGTTACAGCCATTCCAGAGCCACTTGCTTATTAAATGCTAGATGTTTTGGCTCATCAGGATCATAAATTTGATTTAAAATACAGCCAACTAACCTAATGAGAGATTAAATATATCCTTATGTTCCTTATTTTTCAAGAAGATTGTGTTTAAGTTTGGCTATAGTATATCATGTTATCATGTTTTAAATAAGAGTCTCATAAGTTATGTGGCTAATGTGCTTTTTAAGATCCAAATCATGAAATTTGCGATAAATGGTGTTGAGAAGAGAATGGTCTGTTAATGTCCAGATACAATGAAAAAATGAAAAGTGGGTTGTTGGTCAGAACCAAATAAGAGCTTTCCCTTGGCTTAATCATTCTTATTCTGCCCAGGGAAAGGACAGAAAGATAAATCTAGCATGTCTACTAGTATTTATCAATCACTGGACAGAATGTGGATTGAGCAAATCAACCGGCTAATCTTTCTCTTACATTCAACCTTTAAAATGTGAGCTAAATAAACTTAAAAAAAAAGAGAAAGAAAAAAGAAACACCTCACCACTTTAGAAATGTGAAAGTTTATTATGAATCACCTTGCTAGGCTAGTGGCAATACTTCACAGAATGTTGCATTAGCACAGCAGGGGATTCCTAATGCTCAAATAACTAGAGTTGATTAGGAGTACAATATGGAGATCATCCCCTGCTGATAGAGAGTCAGAGGAACCAGTTTAAAATGCAAATTATTTCTAGTTTTGAAATAATAATGTAAGTTACTCATTTAAGTAGTCTCAGCCAGCCAGAAGAACCAAATTTAAGTTTCACTTGGTTTTTAAATGGTACCCAACTAACTGCTTTCAATTTCCAGGAAATAAAAATAAGTAAATGTTACCATCAAGCCTGGTAATATTTTTCATCTCCCAGATTCCTAAATGTCTATTCCCTTCCTAGCCTCTCTAAAACTAAGAAAGCTATTGGTCATCTCTGTGGTGATCTTCCAGAAAAGGAAGTCAAAATTTTTTAAGAAATAAGTATTTGAACATAATATTTGTTATTGCATAACACAGAAAAGGACAATTAGACTTAAACAACCTCCACGACTAACAAAAAAGTCTGATTTATTAAAAACTTAAATAGACCAGGGAGGGAAAAAAAACACCCAACCCAAACAAACAGTTAAGCCACAAACCATAATTATGTTTCCTAGCAAAATGATGGCTAATGAAAGCCATATGTGCTAGCATAGTGGCAGCTTCTTCCCAGCCTATCCTGCAGCCATTCCAGGCCCAAAAGAGGATGTCAGACAGAATAGCCTCTCAGGGGCCAATGCCTGCTAGCTGCCAATGTGTTTTAACTCCTCGATCCCCTCTAAGAAGCCTTCTCTTCTCTCCATCAGAGTAGCACCCCTTCCCCTGTCTTAGAGGTTAGTTGATTTTGAAGGCTTTATGACCATGAGTAAGTAGCATCAGCATTTCAATCTAAGGACATGAAATGGGCCTATCAAGCCACTAGCAAAAATCAAAGATTTCCCTGAGAAAAAAGGGATCTAGCTGATAAAGTCCTGCTCACTGGTTGCTGTGCTTTCAAAAGCCCCAGCCAAGACAAGATGCTATAGGAGGCTAAGGTCTTACAGAACCAAAGCACAAGCCATACTATACAAGAAATTTTTCCTCTCAGGGGTTTTAAATACATTGCAGATGTCCAAAAATATGACCACTGTGAAAGCTACACATTACACAATTTAGTAAATAATAAACAGGTATCTTTACACATTTACAGTTTGTGGAGTTAATTTACAAGGGGAGTGAATAGTGGCAGAGAAGAAATGGACTTTCTAACGAATGTAAACTTAGATTCACTGCTAACATCACCTGTTCACCTGGGCTACGTTTCAGGGCCTCAAGGAGAAATGCTAGAATGTCAAAATGGCTATGTTCCGAAGAGGATATAGACAGCCCCGCCTGGAATTCCTTTACCTACTGAAGTAGGGAGATGGAGTGAATGAATAGGTAACAGCATCATCTTCAAATAGCCTTAGACTCCATTTGCACTACTTGCTGCTTTGGGATGATGTTTGTGAATTGACCTGTAGAGAATAGATCAAAATAAAATAACTTTAGAATTAAGCCATGGTTTCAATGTATGCTCTAAAAGCCACAGGTTAATTTCATTAGAGTAAATCGAGTCTGATTTACAATTTAGTATCAGGGTGTGTCTTACAAATAAATCAACAACCAATTTATGAGCCTATTATATGATGGGGAAGAAGGATGGTAAAAGGGGAAGCCTAGAAAGATGGGGAGGACTGAGGAAGCTTACATTCTAAAAATACCAAAACTAACCACTTAAGGCATCTGTATGCTTGATTTACCAGTATCTTGACATAATCCCTCTGGGTGTGTCCACAGTTTCCATCATCAGCCCAGAAATACCCTCAAGGGAAGGACTGCTACTTTGTCTTCTCTGCTCATCACTACCTTCTGTTGTTTCTTAACTGTTTGTCCTGTCCTGTGATCCCTACTTCTTATTCTGGTTTAGGAGCTTAATCATTAGTGTTGGAGAGGGCACCGAAATGACTTTTATACTAAAGGTCTCTGGAAAATTGGGGGAAGGGGACAGACAGTACACTTATGCTGAGATTTAGGTTGTTTTCCTAATATTTCATGACATAAAGGTCCTTGTAAGATTTACCACATGTGGAAATAATTTCTAATTGGCAGAAGAAAATAAGGATGTGCCTGTATTGTAATTAGTCTTTAGACTAAGCATGTTTAAGTTTGATACTTGAAAAGGTCAAAAATGTAGTGGTTACAGGATGACTATACTTCAGCCTACAACATCCTGTTTAAAAACAAAGGATTATGCACTGTTTCACAGCTGTTCTAGTCCAAGACTACAAGGGCCTTTGAAGAAAAAAAAAAACAACAAAAAAATAATAAGTCCTTTTACTATGATAAAAATGCTTACTCTGGAAGAAGAAATAGGTTTTCCATGTAATGAAACAGGTGGCTGTGGTGGAATAGGTGGCAGTTTTTTATATTCTTCAATCTGAAACAACAAAATCAGAGATCGTGCTATTGAATTCAACAATAATTAGATTCAATATACAGATGTTTAGAAGATGCTGCATTTAAGTCAAACATATTTGTGACTACTAAGAACTTGTAATGGCCGTTTTAAAATTCTGGTAGTGTTCAAACAATAAGCTTTCATAATAATAAACCAAACAGTTGATTAACTTTTCCTTATTAAAGAAAATAATTGTTGGCTTAGCATTCTAGTTTATTCAAAAGGCTTTTAAATAAAGGAAAAAACCCTGCCAAATTGTCTAACCTTTAAAAAGTCTACCAGGATCTCTTTACAAAGAGGGTGATATTTCTTTAGGAGCTGATTTTGGTATAAATATTTTATGTTCAACATAACTAGTCTACTGTCTTAGAAGTCCAGAGAAATATCTCAACAATTGCCAAAACCTTTTTAACATTGTTAAATATACAAATTCCTTTAACTATATGGTTTATGAGCATGAGAAATGGTACAGAGAAATACAAATTTAACTTTAGGTTTGTGTACACTAAATAAATCAAATTACATACCAGCATTTACAATTATTAGGCATTAAAAGACCACTAATAGCTTTAATTCTATGCTTATTTCAAAAAGAAACCTTTCTCAATTACTCTTAGATCTCTAATATTATAGTAATATTGGTCCATCTTGACTAAAGAGAAATGTGGGGAGTCTTCTGTATTTTGACAGATTTCAGATGAACAAGTTAATATATAATGCCCTTAGCACAGTGTCTGGCATAGAGTAGATGATATATAAATACTTATTTGTTTCCTCACTTTATCTGACAGTTAAGGGTCATAGTAGTTGCTGATAAGCTTTAAGACATATAATAGCCCAATATTATTAATCTAAATATTTTATCAGTATTATCCTAATACACATGCTTTCCCTTAAAGAGCTAAGCAGGGGGAAAAAAAGAATATGTTATTTTGCAGGAATACCAATAAAAGAAATCACATTAAGAATTTATATTTATACCCATCCTACTAATACTGATTACTTGACAAAATATAAAGTAAGTTAGCAGAATGAGGACTAAAGGGCAAAAGGAGACAGGATGGTTCTCAATTTCAATTCATTATAAGTCTACATGCTGGCAAGTATTGAATGTCTTATAAGTCGTGTTCTAGGAGAGATTAATCAGATTGACATACTCATCATTATATTTTGAGAAACTTACATTTGTCCTCCAAATCCTTACAGGACAAAAAGTCTTATAACTTAGGAAAGCTGATGCTAAAGGTAGACAAGAAAATATAAGATAATCAAGAAAATACCCACGAGCATGTCATTTTATCCCAATGCTCATAGTTTTAGCTCCTCTTTTACCATACCCTAGAGAAGTCCTTAAAGTATGGGGGTAGAAGGGATAAAAATCAACTATTTCTTCTAGGCTAGACTGTCTTTGGAAAACAAATCTGGACCGGAACATCTGTGGCTTAGTCAGGGATTCTTAAACTTTTTCTACTCGCAACCTCTTTTTTCCAGAGAAATTTTTATATGGGCATATAGATATATAAAATATTGATACAAATCAACAACTGATAATAAATTATAGTTTTATAACCCCCCACATTTGCTTATGTATGGGACTGTGAACCATAGTTTTTTTGTTTTTTTTTTTATTAAAGTTTTTTTTAAATTTTATTTTACTTGCATAACATATGTGTGGGTAATTCTTCAACAATAACCCTTACATAGCTTTCCGTTACAAATTTTTCCCCCCAACTTCCCCACCCCTTCCCTAGATGGCAGGATATCCACTACATGTTAATTATGTTAAAATATTGGCAAATCGAATATATGTATACATATTTCCAAACTTATTATTGTTGTGCAAGAAAAATCTTATCTACACAAACGATATATCAGATAAAGGAAACACAATGTAAGCAAACATCAATCAAGGAGTATGAGAATGTTATGTTGTGGTCCACATTTCGCATCCCTCTCTCTGGGTGTATATGGCTTTCTTCAGTGAACAATTGGAGGTGGTTTGAGACATAGCATTGTTGAAGAGAGCCATGTCCATCAGAATTAATTGTCATATAGTACTGTTGTTGCGGTGTATAATGATCTCCTGGTTCTGCTCATTTCACTCAGCATCAGTTCATGTAAGTCTCCCCAGGCCTCTCTGAAATCATCTTGCTGGTCATTTCTTACAGAACAATAATATTCCATAATGTTCATATACCATAATTTATTCAGCCATTCTCCAATTGAAGGGCATCTATTCAATTTCCAGTTTCTAGCCACTACAAAAAGGGCTGCCACAAACATTCTTGCACATGTGGGGCCTTTTCCTTTCTTTATGATTTCTTTGGGATATAAGCCCAATAGAAATGCTGCTGGGTCAAAGGGTATGCACAATTTGATAACTTTTTGAGCATAGCTCCAAATTGTTCTCCAGAATGGCTGTATCCGTTGTGAACCATAGTTTAAAAAGCTTGGATTTAGGGGCAACTAGGTGGCGCAGTGGATAGAGCACCAGCTCTGAAGTCAGGAAGACCTGAGTTCAAATCTGACCTCAGACACTTAACACTTCCTAGCTGTGTGACCTTGGGCAAGTCACTTTACCCCAATTGCCTCAGCAAGAAAGCAAAAAAAAAAAGCAGCTTGGATTTAGATGCCCTATTGGGGGCATCTAAACCAGGATGGTTTAAGGATTCATGTCTGCTCTAAAATATATTCAGAAATCTGAATGAGACCCTACCTCACCTAGAAACACCTACCATATGAGACCCAGAATTGCTTCCTTATCTCAGAGGGTCCCTCCAGAAATGGGTTAAAATCAAACCTACCTCTGATACATGTAAGAGAGTAGGAAGGAGGGCAAAGGAGTTTATGAACATTTACCTGAATTATAAATTCCATACTACATTTAACAAAGTATTGAATGTTTAAGTGATTTTCCCTGGTTTACAAGAGTTAGCAAAACTGAGGTTAGAACTTTTGGTTCCTCACTCTTGACTATTAAGTATTTGGAGCCATGCAACAGCATTCCTTTTTCACCAGGGAAAATTATTGAGTCAGACACAAAACGGCATGAGAGCACAGAGAGGTAAATGTTTGATTTTCTACATAGGTTCACACTAGAAACACTGACTTCATTCAATCTTCTATTCCTCAATACTAGGAAGAGAAGTTTAAGAGAACTTATTAAGAGCCAGAGATACAGAAAAATGAAGAATGAAAAAGTTCATGAAATACAATACCCATTTCTGTTAAAAACACTAAAAAATATAGGAGTATAAATGAGCTTTTCTCAAATATAATAAATATACCTACCTAGCATTATATGTAATGAAGGTTTTTCAATAAAAAAGTTAAAATGTCCATTAAATCAGTATTACTTGAAAATGGTTTTACATATGCTAGTATAGCAAGAAGACAAGAAAAACAAGGGAATAAGCATAAGCAAGGAAGAAACAAAATTAATGGTCTTTGCACATGATCTAATGGTTCACATAGAGAAACCTAAAAATTCAACTAAAAAATTAATTGGAACAATAACTCCAGCAAAAAAGGGCTATAAAATTAATCCATAGAAATTATCAATTTTTTGTGTATTACCAATAAAATTCATCAGGAAGAGATAAAAAGGAAAATTCCATTCAAAATAACTTCAAAAGATGCAAAATAATTACAATCTGTATACCAAGATGCATAGAGGAAATATATAACTAAAACTACAAATACTCTTTAGAGAAATAAATTAATAAAGAAACATTAATTGTTCAAAGTTGGACTATGCCAATAAAGCAAAAATGACAAAACTATCTGAATTTATTTATTTAATGCCATACTAAATAAAAGGGTTACAAGTAGAAAACGTTTAAGAAGCTATGATTAAAATAACTGGAGAAATGTAAATTGTTCAAGGGTAAGCTAGGCCATAATAAAAATAACAACACCTAAATTAATTTACTTATTCAGTACCATACCAATCAAACTAATATCAAATTACTTTACAGATCTAGAAAAAATAACAAAAATCACTTAGAAGAACAAGAATATAAAGGGAATCAATAATTAAAAAAATGATCTCAAACAAATTACAAACTGGCAATGATAATTATTAAAAAGCAACCAAAATTAAAAGGAAAGCAGAAAACTGGGAGGGGGAGGAAGTTGGAACACATCTCTCTGATAAAGGCCTCCTTTCTCAAATATATAAAGAACTGAGTCAAATTTATAAAAATACAATTTATTCCCCAACTGATAAATGGTTAAAGGATAGTTTTCTGACAAAGAACTCAAAGCTATGTACAGTCATACAAAAAAACTGTTCTAAATGATTACTGATTAGAGAAATAAAAAATTAAAACAACTCAAGATACCACCTCATTATCAGTTTGGCTAATATGACCAAAAAAAAAAAAGGAAAATATTGAAAGGGGTATGGGGAAAATTGGGACACTAATGCACTGTTGGTGGATCTGTGAACCAATTCAATCATTCTGGAGAGTAATTAGGAACTCTGCGGAAAGGACTATAAAATTATGCATACATCACTGCTAGGTCTATGTCTTAAATACATTCAAAAAAGAAAGAAAAGAAAAGGACCTATCTGTACAAAAATATTTATAGCAGCTCTTTTTGTGATGGCTAAGAATTAGAAATCAAAGTGTTGCCCATCAATTGAGCAATGGCTAAACAAGCTGTGGAATATAACTGGGATGGAATATTATTCTGCTACAAGAAAAAGCAGGATGATTTCAGAAAAAACTGGAAAGACTTAACATGAACTAATGCAAAATGAAGTGAGCAGAACCAGGAAAATGTTGTATTCAGTAACAGCAAAATTGTTCAATGATGAACTAAGTGATTTAACTATTCTCAGCAAAACAATGATCCAAGACAATCCCAAAAGGAAGCATACTAGCTACCTCCAGAGAAAGAAATGCTATTTGAATACAGATTGAATCATGCTATTTTTCACTTTCTTTCTATCATTCTTTTTTAATTTGAGTCTTCTTGTACAAAATGACTAATATGAAAATATTTCACCTTGATTGCATATGTATAACCTATATGAGATTGTTTACTATCTTGGGGGGTAGGGGTGAAAGGAAGGAAGGAATAGAATTTGAAATTCAAAACTTTTGGAAAATGTTAAAAAAAAAGTTTTAACATGTAATTAAGGGGAAAATATGTGTATATGTACCTGCGTGCCTCTGTGTGTGTGTATGTGTGTGGGGGTATTTTAAAATCTGACAGTGGATGAGAAAAGGGCAGTTAAGTGGTGCAATAAAGAGGGTCAAGCCTGGAGTCAGGAAGACATCTTCCTGAGCTCAAATCTAGCCTCAGATATTAGCTGAGTGATCTTGGGTAAGTAACCTCACCCTGTTTGCCTCAATTTCCTCATCTGTAAAATAAGCTGGAGAAAGAAATGGAAAACCAATCCAGTGTCTTTGCCAAGAAGATCTCAAATGGGTCACAAAGGTAAATACAACTGAAACAACTGAACAACTGGATAAGAAATAGAGAAGTTGATCAATTAACTATATTAAGCACACAATATTTAGAAGCAAAAGAACACAGTAACAGTGTTTGATGAATCCAAAGACCTCAGCTATTAGGGCAAAAACTCAATTGACAAGAGCTGTTGGAAAAAGCAGAAAGCAGACTGGAAGAAACTATGCACAGAACAATATATAACAACATATACCAAGGTAAATTCAAAATACATGTACATGATTTAAACATAAAGGATGATATTTTAAATGAGTTAAGGAAGCATGGGGAAAAAAATTACTTGTAAGAACTATGGAAAAGGAAAGAATTCATGACCAAATAAGAATTAAAGAGAATCACAGAAGGTACAATGGATAATTCTGATTATATGAAATTAAAAGAAATTTGCACAAATAAAACCAGTACAGCCAAAATTGAAAGCAGGAAATTGGGGGGAAATTTCTATAGCAAGTTTCTCTGAAAAGGTTTCATTTTTCATATACATAGAGAACTGACCCAAATTTTGCAACAATAAGAGCCATTTCCCAATTGATAAATGGCCAAAAGGTATAACAGGCAGTTTAGAAAGGAAGAAATCAAAGCTACCAATAGTCATATAAAAATTCTCTAAATAAGTATTAGAGAAATGTAAATTATAACAATTTACCTCCTCACACCTATCAGATTGGCTTAGAAAACAGTAAAGGAAAATGACAGATGCTTGGAAAGGATATGGAGAAATAGGAACACTAATGCACTAGCCCAAACATTCTAGAAAACAGTTTCAAACTGTGTGTATCATTTGGCCTAACAATTCTGTACTTAGGGCTACATCCCAAAGAGAATAAAAAATTTTTAAAAATTTAAATAAAAAATTTGTACAAAATATGTACACAATATTTAAAGCAGCTCTTTTTTATGGTGGCAAAGAATTGGAAGCTGAGGGGTTACTCATCAATTGGAAAATAGCTGAATAAATTATGGCATGTGAATGTAATGGAAAATTATCATGCTGTAAGAAATGATAAAAACAGTGATTTCAAAGAAACCTGGGAAGACTTATATGAACTAACAAAGTTAAATAAGCAGAACTAAGAAAATGTTGTACGTTACAACAAAAATATTGTAAATATAATTAACTGTGAAAGACTTAGCTACTTTGATCAATGCAATGATTCATGACAACTCCTAAAGACTCATGAGGAAGCATGCTATCCACCTTCAGATAGACAAATGATGGACCCAGAGTCCAGAGTGAAGCATATTTTGTTCCTCTTTATTTTTCTGGATCATGGCTAATGGTGGAAATGTTTTGTTTATGAGTTCATATAATATATATGTAGATATAGATATAGATACAGATAGTGGGTATTGTATTTCTTGCCTTTTCAATAGGTAGTGTAGAGGCTCAAAGGAGAGAGAAAATTTGGAACTAATATTAAAAATAAGATAAAAAAAAAAGAAAATCTTCTATACAACCACAATCAGTGCTGTTCAAATTAAGAGGAAAACAGTTTAGTTGTTCAACTTAAGAGGAAAATAGGTTAACTGGGCAAAAAAATCTTTAGAGTAAGTTCTTCTGATAAAAGATTTGATATTCAAATACAAAGGAAACAATTTCGAATATATAAAATCAACTCCTAATAAATAAAGGATTAAAAGATATGAACAGGCACTTCTCAAGGGAAGAAATCTAAGCTACCAACTGCAACATGAAAAATGCTCCAAATCACTAATAAAAAATGCAAGTTAAAGCAACTCTAAGATTTTAAGATTGCCATTAGATTGGCAAAGATGACAAAAAAAAAAAGGAAAAATGCTTGTCAAAGGACAAGCATACTAATGCACTGCTGTCAGAACTATGAATTGGTCCAGCCATTCTGCAAAGCAATGTCATTGAACTATGTATACTTATAGTAAGTTATTACTATTAAATAGTAGTTACTGGTACCATTATTAGACATGTACTCCAAAAAGATCAAAGAAACTAGAAAAAGACTTATGTAAAAAATAAAATATTTATAGTAAAACTTTTTGTTGTAGCAAAGAACAGGAAACAAAGTAGAGTATGCATCTGTTGCAGAATGGCTGAACAAATCATAGTACATGAATTAATGGATATTACTACAAGGCAAGAAATGACAAAAGGAATGGATTCAGAGAAACTTGGAAAGACTTGGATGAACTGGTGCAGGGTGAGCAGAAGCAAAATAATTTATATGATTATTACAACAATGTATCAAAAAAAACCTTTAAAGACTTAGGAAGTCTGGTGAATGTAATAATGATCACTGATTAATTCAGAATACAAATAATGAAGCATGCTAATAATTTCTTTTAAGAGAATAGATTCAAGATGCTGAAAGAGAAATATATTTTTTAGCTATGACCAATATGTGAATTTGTTTTACTTGACAATATTTCTTTTTAACAAGGAAGGGTTGCTTTTTTTTTCTTTTGTTGTTTTCTGAGGAAAGGGAGAAGAATTTGTGGGAAAGAGGCTAGCAATTCTAACATTAAAAAAGAAAGGAACATAAGGAATAAAAAAGGGTCACTGAAGTATTTTTAAAGGATTCATACTTTTTCAGTTAATTTACTTTCTCCATACCTGCCTATTATGTGCAACTTTTCCCCATATACTCCCATAAGTTTGACATATGCAGGTCCACTTAACATGCAGAATGCATTCTTTGTTTTCTCCAGATATTAAAATTTGCTCTAATTACCTAACTTTCATCCCTTGTTCCTGCTACATGACCAATACATCTTCTCTATCATATAATTCCTCAATGAATTCTTTTATTCCTATTCTTTAGAGTTCTTCATGGGTTTTATATTATAGCCTGCTTATATCACCATATGCCTCTCTACTATACTCTATATGTAATTTTTAATTCCTTAGAAGCAGTGGTTTTCTACATATTAACACTGATAAAATGTTAATACTAACCTTCAAAGGAATCTTGGAACCAGTAAAAGTGTTCCGTAATTTCTGGAAAATGGTACAGCCCACTCTCCTCCTCCCACTCTAGATCCAACTCATTATACATCTGTATTGTCTTTCTCTAATCAATACACCGTTGGACAACTTCTAATGGAAGTCAGTCCAAATGAATGTTGAAATCTGTGCAACAAATGTTCTTCATCCACTTGGTTTTCTTATGTGGATGGACTGGCCAAACTATTTAGAGTGATTACAAGAGCCAGGAGACTCTTCAGTGCTCTAGCCCTCAATTTAATTAGCACAATGTCATCCACATACAGTAGCATCTGGAAGACCTTATTATCCACAAGGAATCCTTCTTTGACCTAGACTATATCCCAGTAAATATAATTCTTATGAAGTATATATAAATGAAATAAGAATTAAGTGAGAACAAAGCTATTCATGCTGGCCTAAGACAGGGAAACTAGTACTAAAATGAAGTTAAGTGAAAGAAAAAGAAACTAAGAAATATTTGAACAGAAAACTAAATACAAGAAGAAAAAAGAAAGTACTGGCAAGCCCTTGGCTAGAGATTTTTTTTAATTTATTTTTTTTATTTTATTTTATTTGCATAACATATGTGTGGGTAATTCTTCAACAATAACCCTTACATAGCTTTCCATTACAAATTTTTCCCCCCAACTCCCCACCCCTCCCCTAGATGGCAGGATATCCACTACATGTTAATTATGTTAAAATATTGGCAAATCGAATATATGTATACATATTTCCAAACTTATTATTGTTGTGCAAGAAAAATCTTATCTACACAAACGATATATCAGATA
>JAJPUD010001128.1:291099-351204 GCA_023553655.1 Myrmecobius fasciatus | reverse complement strand
TTCAGCCATTCTCCAATTGAAGGGCATCTATTCAATTTCCAGTTTCTTGGCTAGAGATTTTTTAAAAATAGGCCAAACTCCAAACCCCAATAGGGGCTAACTGCACCAGGTACAGGTAGAAACAAGTATGCTCATGGATAAGTCTTGGTTATAACAGAAACACAGATCCTCTATATATCAAATTACTCACCTCAATGTTTGGAGGAATCTCTATAGGCTTTGGCTTCACATCTACCAGATAGAAGGTACGGGACAACAACAACAGAGAAGGAGGGGCATTCTCTTTCAGATGGAGGTCCTGCCACTGAAGGATGAGAAAGGAATAAAACAATGGAAAAAGTTCTAAAAAGGGCCGAGTGAAACTCCTTCCCTCTGTAAGCTTTTCTTCAGTTGTTCAAAAGACCCAGTGACCTCCTCAACTCTAAGGTTCTATAGATACTTTATATTTCTGCAGTATACTAAGGTCCTTCATTCCTTCTTCAACAATCAGCAAATTATCTGTAAAAGACCTTATAATTCTAGGCAAAACTACTCATTTTATAGGTGTGGAAAATGAAATTTATGAGAGTTAAATAACTTGCTCAGTCACACAGATAGTTAAATGGCAATAGAACCAAGAGTAGAATTCAAGTAACCTGAAAACCACACTCTATATTCTTTCTACACATCAGGCTACCTCTCTAACTAGTAGAATAAATGAAGTCATTAATGTGACAGGTGAAAGTTTAAATGACTGAGGAAACAAAGGTTTAAGCTTCTGAGCTTATCAATTTATTAAGCAATGAATGTATGCCAACTGCCTAATAAATTGGGACTAGTAGCCTTCCTCAACTTTGGCATTGGACCTGATTTCTAACTGGAGTAAAGATTAGGGACTTTCTAAGTTGGGAAGGGGAGAGTAAACAAGTACAATTTCCTGAAATTAAAAAAAAAAAAAAAGATATGTCCAATTCCCCCTCAATGTCTATGAACAATCAAAAGAACTAGAAACAATAACTGATTGATCAGTATAGGGCCAGTTTTCAGATAAGATGTGGATTGTTTGAGATGTCTAACTGTAAGAAAACTCCTTGCACCAATCTTAAGATCTGAGTTTCCAGGAAAAATAACTTAGATCCTTAGTTAAGGGTCTCTAAGCAGCAGGCAGAGGTACCCCACCATCCCAGTCACATAGGTATAGATTCAAACAATGCAACACAGTCCTTTCACAATTCCCACAATTGAATAGTTTTGGACTAAAACCATAATTGAATAGAAAGTAAACTGTACTAGCTTCAGAAATGATTCATAAGATGGAATCAGTTTAGTTCATCCAATTCCCACCACCAGTTGCTGCTCCAAAGCCCTCAATTCCTTCAATAAGAGAGGATAATAAGTCAGAATAAGACTGCAAGTGGTTATGATATAAGATTCCTTCAATCTCTCAAAGTACTGAATAAATACTTTAAAATGTGATCAGTACCTTTAGATCTACTTATCACCTAAAAAAGGAACAAGCTAGTAATGCTTGGGAAGTTCAGAGAGGCAGACCCTAGGAGAAATATGCCCTGAATATGGATTAAAAACTGAAAAATGATAACGGTTCCTATATCCCAATGCCACTGTCAGTATCCTTCTATGTGTAGTTTTGTAGTTTTGATCTTGTAGCCAGGGATAGCCTTAAAGAAGGGAAGTCACACTTGTGTAATAAGTAAGCACTTATTAAGTACTTACCAGTATCAAGCTTTGTGATAGGTACTAAGGATACAAAGACAAAAATAAAAGAGCTTTCTGGGAACTTATATTTTATCTGGAGAGACAAAGGCATATCCAGTTACATATAAAATAGATACAAAATGATTTTCAAAGGAAGGATACCAGTAGCTGGGGAGATCAGGAAAGGCTTGATATAGAAGATGGTACTTGAGTTGAGCCTTGAAGGAAATCCCAGGAATTTTGAGTAATAGAGGTGAAGGGAGGAAATATATTATAGGTTTCAGGGGAAGAGAGGGAGTGATCAATGCAAAGGTACAGAGACAGAAAAGCTGTTTGTGAGGAAGAGTAAAGAAGGACAAGTTGACTGGACCATAAAGTAGATGATGGAGATAATGTGTAATAAGATTAGAAAAAAAGAATTGGAGCCAAGTTGTAAACAGCTTTCAATACTAAACAGAAGAGTTTATATTTGCTTTTAAGTCATAGGGAGCCACTGGAGTTTACTGAATAAAAGTATATGATATGCTCATGTTCATTAAGAAAATTCATTTTGGCAGCCCCTTTTCCCTCTCCCATCAAATTCTAGAGATTTAAGAGGGTCTGCTAAAGTTACTAAAATTCTCATTAATCAGGAATAATGGATGGAATAATTTTTAGCTTAAGCCCCTGGGGTAAAATGCAAATTTGCTTCATATAGATGTACTTTTGTAGACTTTATTTCTTCTTTTAATCAAGCTGGAAGATACTCTGACTTTCCAGAAGTCCTATTGCAAACCAACTATTTCTTAGTAAAGAGATGAAATAATAGGAAATACAATTAGTCTGAAAATTGAACACTGGTTCTAGTTAAGTAGCTGTGTTCAAATAACACAGCTGATACTTACTGTCTGTTTGGTTAAGTCTTTTAAAAGAGGAGGTCTTCAGTTTCCTCATGTGTAAAATAAAGGGTTCAAAATTGATGGCCTCTGAGGTTACCTTTCAACTCTAAAGTTATGATCCTAGGAAGTAGGGGAAGTACATCTGCAACTACACAATGAGGAACCTCTGACAAGAGCCTAAGGAAGCTGTTACTTGCCTGTGTGAGCTGTTCTCTTAATTGTTTCTCAGTGAGCCCCAATGACCTCATCCCTCGGGCTCTACAGGCACTTTGTAGTTCCGAGACACTCAGGGCATTCACTCCTTCTTTGGCAATTACCTAAAAGGAACAGAAGAGTTGACAGAAACCCATGAATTCAAAGCCCACCTAGGCAAAACTGTCCAGTTATGACAAGATAGATTACTGCCCAAAGCTTGTAGCTTTGGGGGGCCATGAGGTATTGCAATCTTATCAGGAAAACTGTAGTGGTAAATGGAGCAGGAAAAGTAAGATGAGAAGAAGTGTCCTCCTTTTTCCCAGGATATTAAAAGGATTTAAGGTATTCATATGAATTCATCATTAAATTTAAAAATTCCCTTCCTCACACACAGTATTTAAGGTAATATATGGTACCTTCTGATGACACCCCTTTGCCTTTCTGGCTCTCTAGGACTGCTCTTGATGTTTAGTTTTACCTTCATAAAAATGCCTGGGATTTAGATCTGCATCTAAACTTCATTACTACCCACAGACAATATTTGACATCTACTCTCTCTAGTACAAATAATGGCTCTGACAAATTCCCCACGTATTGATGCAGTGATACTGAAAGAAATTAAGGAGAAGCTGTGCAGGGTAGACTCTTGGTGTTTGTGGGAAACCTACTCCTTCTGATCACCTGCCTTTTACAGTATTATCAGCATATTTTACATCTTTTTAAAGTAGCCCACCACCAAGGCAGTGTCTTCCCCAATGTACCCAAATGTTTTGGTTTTTTAATCCCCCTAAAACAACTAAATTGTACTTAGGAAATTCTTCCTGTGATATCAAGTCCACTAACAGAAAATTGACTGGGTTAATAGCAGCATAGCAGGAGAGGAGTGAGGTAGTGAACTTTCCCTGTCAGTGTGATATCAAGATTCCAATTCCTTTTCTTCCTATCTGCTCTAAGTTAGTCTTAGCTAAGATACTAGAATTAGCGACGGCTTGCCATATTCTTTAGGAGAGAGTTCAAGGAATGACGAGCAGAATGATTTTAGATGAGAGCCAAAGGAATGACTAGTGCCATGAAGGGGGTTCAAGGGCAGAGAAAAGAAAGGAGTTTCTTCATTTACCTTGGCAGAAAACCTGCCATAACCTGAGGACTTGATTCAAATACTTCATAACTAGGCATGCCCAAGATAAATAAAGTTTCCTTGCTGACTCCCTGAAATTAGTTAGGCTCTTACTTCATCATCTGCTTTAATAGATTTCAATTTCATAAGAAGCTGAAAGCGGAGCAGATTGTTGGTTCCAAGAGCCTGAACCTCTAAGAGTTTGCACAGGGCAACCAGTTGAGGTCGGTCTAAATGTTCCAAAGTTAGGTCATACTCAAATAATTTGGAAAACCGAAGTATCTCCTTTGTGCTAGGTATATGGCCTGTCTGGACCTAGGCAATGGAAAGAAAGAGGTATTAAAATAGGCTTATTACTTGAGCCTCTCCCTCCCTCCCCCCCCCCATGCTCTCTGTTTTATTGTTATTTCCTAGGACAATCTTCAAGCACTTACTGATAGTACCTGATTGCCTTATGTTCATTTTACAAATTAAACTCCACCATATCAGCAACAGGTAGAAAGAAAGAAATAAACTTGCCTGGGGTCAGTGGAAGAATCATGAATAAACTGCAACTTTAATTCTGGTTTTTTTCATAAATTTAAAAACTTTTATGAGTATTGTCATTGACACTCCTATTACTGAGTGAACATACTAAGGACTGTATTATTATAAAGGGGAAATTAGTATACTGAAAGTTTATTAAAGATCTATTAGCCTGGCATATTTTTGTTGCACTCTGAAATTTATTCATTAGCCAACAAATGATGACAAATTTCATTTGTTCACATGAATATGTATACATAAATATTCCTTTCACTTAATCACATTCACATACACACAGGATTCACCTCCACTTTCATATCCCTCCATGCCTGAAGTTATCTGTATAAAAGGCTGATACCTGTTTTATATAGGATGAAAACTGTGTAGAAGCATCTCCTAATTTGGAGCCTTTTTCCAACTTGGCTCTGTTCCTCCTTGCCATTTCTGTAATAGTTTCTTGGAGAAATTTTGCTAATTCCAACTTTGCTGCCATTTTCTTTTTCTGTTTTTCTTCCTTAATGAAAAGAAAAGAAAAGAAATTAATCTTTTCTCCCTTGACTGGGTCTTAATAAACAAGGCTGGGTGAGAATGGGAATTATCACTTCTAACTGGTTTCAGCTATCTTCAAATTAATATGTTTGTTTTTTAGAAATACAATTTTAAAAGATGTTAGAGAGAACCACTGTAGAAAAAAAGATAAAACTTCATTTTACAATTTGTCACTTTTATCTTACAATTTTATTTCTTTCTATCTTCATTAAGTAGTAGTTGATATGTATAATCTATATCAGATTACTTGCCATCTTGGAGAGGGGAAAGGAGAGGGAGGGAAGAAGAAAAACTTGAAACTCAAATTGTTATAAAAAATGAGTACTGAAAACTATTTTTACATGTAATTGGAAAAAAAATAAAATATTAAAAAAAGTAGTAGTTGATGCCCACCACTTTGCCTATTTAATCCAAAGGGCACCCTTAAATGAATGTTAGAATGAATTGTAATAGATAATAATTTTAGTTCAATTTGATGAAAAACCTTTTAATAATAAGAGCTATTCAAAAGTAATACCTTATAAAGGATCATATAATCTCATCATCGAAGATATTCAAGTGAAAGCAGGAGAACCATTTGTTCAAGACACAATTGAAGGGAAATCTAAATATGCCAGGGTTAGACGCTAGTTCTTTTCATTTCTGAGATGCCATGATTCTGTTTAGCAAAGAATTCATCAAGGCAGTCAAGCATTAGGCAGACAAAACCAACAAGGGTTTCTGTTGGACAAATTCCTAATAAATTAAGTCCCATATTTTGAATGTTTTACTTCCCACATTGTAATCAAATATTGAAGCTGATTAAGCAAAATAGAGCTGTAAGTATTTAATCTGGAAAAGGGAATCCTATAAAAGAAGAAATCTATATCTCCTCAATTCATTCCTTAATACCTATACTCACTTATGAATACATGTGGTTTTGCTCCTTTTCAGTGGTTAGCTGGCTTTAAGGCTGAATTTAGAACATCTATAATACTCTTAATTATGACTACTAATCTGTTAGGTCCCTTCCACCTCTAGACCTATAATCTTATGACTCATCCAGGAATATGAAACAAATATGGCTGGTACAGCATTTCTTAGTACAAAGGGTTCTCATGTCCTGTGAGGTAGCAGCATGTTCAGTTTGCAGGGCTCAAGAAAGAAAATCCAAGAGTTTACAACAGAATCTGTCAACAGAGATTATATCTGAAAAGTACAAGCAAAAAGATGAGGACAGAAAACCATCCAGGAAATAAGTATAATAAGAGTTTACAAGCTAAATAAGAAAAGGGGGGCAATATCGAGAGACTATCATTATTTATTAAGTATATTTTTGGGCAGTTACTACCTAGATTAAGGGCCACCAGCTTTCTGCATCTTTTAAGTGAGGCTGAAAGATGCAGAAACTTTGTTCCCCAAGGTTTTGTCAACTAGGAAAAGCACACTATTAATAAATGAAATAAAGAAAAGTCAGTTAAATCTCCCCTTAACAAGCTTAACATTTTTTATCAGTATTGGATGGGCACTTTAACTGCAGTAAGACTATGAATTGCAATAAATATTGACTAAGATGAGAAAACATTTCCATGCTCTAATGCAAAAAAAAAAAAATAAGATAAAGGATTTCCAACTTGAATGGTCTTTTAACTAGGTCTTTTTCGGGTTGTGGAGTTTTTTTAAGCTTTAGTTCAGTCCAATATGTTAACACACACACACACACACACACACACACACGTAATATATATAAAATGTACATATAACTCAAGAAATCGCAGTAGTTCATTTCAGTTTGGGTTCATGATTTCAGAAGTTAGTTCCAAGTAGTTCCAAGACTTCTGGAACATGGAATTAGGAATGCCCTTCATTTTAATCTTGAACACTGTGCCTCAAAAATATGAAACTACTTACAATTTCCGAAACATCTCCTATTTATATATCCTCTTTCAACTCAAAAGTTATATTTATCATCTAAAACATATGGCGTTGAGTTTTATTGTCATTAGAAAATTGAAAGGCCTATATATTAAACTGGGTGATTTGTATAGCAGCACAGTTATATGATTCTTTTAAAAGGCAAGATCTTGCCTCAGTTTTTTAAGGGAAAAAAAAAATCTGAGACTCTTTCCAAGAAAATGAACTGGGGGCAACATTACCCAAATGTTCTGCTACAGTAGCTCTTTCAACTCTGCTGTAACCCCTGATATATTATTGAAAGGCTACTTCTCCACAACAGATGATGATTATACCATAGGACAATCCCGCTAAACATCAACATGTATATGTTATCAAGCTAGGTTCCCAAATGAATCTATGAGACTTCATTTTCAACCTTTGTGCAATCATCCCCAAAAAGAAAACAAACACAATAAAAGCTCCCTCTTTTGATGGGTTCCCATATAATGAAGGATTCATCTAAGCAACAGTTTAATCTATTCATTCTTTGGATTGACATAATAAAAGTTGGATGTTATCGTTTTTTTAGGGGAAAAGCAAGGTAAAGTACAGATATACACACCTTTTTGGATTCACTTTCAAAAGTTGAAGGCAACATGTCTGGAAAGAGTTTCAGAAATACTGGTAATAGAAATTCCATGAAGGGCACAATTATGAACACGATAAATGGAACCAGGCGGAAGAGATCAGCACAAGTTCTCAGCAGCTAAAGAATTAAAAGCATATGGAATATTCATTCTTTTAAGACATATCAAAAAGTTGCTTTGGGTTCCTAATGTGTTAAAACCCAAGACATATTTTCTGCTGTTGCTTCTAAAACAGACAGGATATTCCCTTTCCCTAAGGCTCTGTATGGATATTTATTATATATTGTCACGGAAATCTTTTAAATTAATCAAAACATGTTAATGAGATCTCACTGCTTTCATCTAAGGCAGAAATCTCTGCTCTAATAATGCAGTATGTTTTGACACTGGTTCTGAAAACATGTATATACTTGAGATACTATTAGGTTTATACTAAAAAGACAAATCATACCTGAAGTCCCTCAACACCTTATAAAGATTGGAAAATAGATGTATGCCTTTTCTCCAGCTAAATAATTTGAAGTATAGATTAAATAACTTGCCCAAAGCTATACAGCAATTCAGTAAAGAATTCAAAGAGTCTTAGTCTTTTCTTTTCCCTAGCCAAAAAAAAAAAAAAAAAAAAAAAAAAATCCCTTTGAATTTATAACATGTTAGTTGTACTCAAACTAGCTCCCAAAAAGTTAGTTTCAACTTCACCCTTCCTCTTGCCTACCCTTCGTCTCTCTCGTCTGGTCAGCACCTGTCCATGTAACAGTCTCCATACGATCCTGGCAGCAACTTTGGTGTCGATCCAAAGCAAGTAAAATCCATTGTAATAATGTTTAAGTTCATCCACAATTTTTTGTCTTAAAGATTGCTTAACTTCCTCAGTCTTAATCCCTGTTTCTTTTGGGGTTTGGGGGCTTGCTGTTACTGATTTTTCCATGGTTTGTTTAGATTTATCTGGGAAATCTTGAAGCCAACGTGTGGATGTATGTAGTTTTCGCATTGCCTTAGTTCGTAAATAAGGTAGTTTGCTGCTTGATTGAATAGAATACAAGAATTTTTTGCTTCCATAGTTCTTCACATAGGTTTGATTTAAATGGAAGACTGCCAGTTGAAGAAATGAAACTGATGGGGAATATCGAGGGTAGCTAGGGTGAACAAAAAGGTGAGGACCTCTAGAAAAAAAGGAACACTGCTGAGTTAAGCATATAATTTTAGAAATTTAACAAAAAAAATTTAAATTTTTTATATTCCTTAGGCAAAGTTTATATAGCCACTTAAAATGAAATCAGGATTTTAGCTTCATATTTTAAGTGCAAACAACATAAAATAATTGGTTATTATTCTAATTTGTGGCAACATAACTGAGGTTGAATTAA
Organism: Myrmecobius fasciatus; assembly: GCA_023553655.1. Classification (NCBI taxonomy): domain Eukaryota; kingdom Metazoa; phylum Chordata; class Mammalia; order Dasyuromorphia; family Myrmecobiidae; genus Myrmecobius; species Myrmecobius fasciatus. Next base: position 342,356 of record JAJPUD010001128.1, on the reverse strand, counting down.
ACAATTCATCAGAAATCAAATTTAACTTGAATAAAAGAAACTGCTGCTTTGGGAAGAAATCTTCACATCAAGTATTTCATATAAATGCCTGACTTTCAAAATATATAGGGTACTCATACAAAAATATAAGGATCATATATTTGTAGCTGGAAGGACCACAGAAGGATTCACCTAGTTGAATCTCCTTATTTCACAGAAGAGGAAATTGTAACTCAAAGATATTATATGATAGCTCTAGATAAGAAGGGACAGTCCTGGATTTCAAGCCCAGTTCCTCTGACCCCAAATCCTGCCCTTTTCCTCTGTACCATGCTGAGTAAGATTGAGAGCCATTCCCTAATTAAAGGTCTTAAATGATGAAGGAATACAAATATTTTTAAAAAGAAATATAAATGACAAACAACCTTGTGAAAACATGTTCCAAATCACTATCAATAAGAAAAATGCACATTAAAATAACACTATTTTATTATTATTAAAAAATTATTTTAAAAATATTATTTAAAAAAACACACTAAAAATTTAACCTCATGACCATCAATTTGGCAAAGATATAAAAGCAAGAAAGAAGGGCTACAGGAAGACTCATATTCTATGGATGAAATGTGAATAAAGACCCAACCATTCTAAAACACAATTTGGAACTATACCAGATAAAAGACTAAATTGTCTATACTTTTTGATCCAGCACACTTCTACTACTATGCATAAACTCCTGACACACAGAGGGAAAGATATCATACATGTCAAAATATTTATGGCAACATTGTATAGTAGTAAAAAATGAGAAACAAACTGAGTGCCAATTGAAGGCCATATGAATAAATTATGGTATATCAATGGAGTATTATTGAGCTGTAAGAAACAACATACATAAGGAATTCAGAGAAATAAGATTTGTATGATACACAAAGCAAAATAAACAGAATCAAGATAACAATAAATACTATGATCACAAGAACGTCAAGGAAAACAACACTAAAGGACAAAAGATTTTATCATCAACCTAACGACCAATTTTGACTTCAAAGAAATGATAACATGTATCTCCAACTTCTTAGAAGACAGGTAATAAAATGTATTCATTTTGTTTAACAATATTTCCTGGTTATAAGGGAGATTTCTTTAAGGAAAATATTAAAACATGACAACAATGTAGAAAAATAGAACTAAAAAAAAAGATGTTTAATATATGTCTATTTCTAGGAATAAGCTGTTAACACAGCAGTTAGAAGCTCAGAAAATGACTGATATTAAGGATAATACATTTCCCAACAGGAACCACATTCAAAAAGTTTTGCTATCTTATAATCCCACTGTCATACAATAGGTAAAATTACAGTGTTGGTACCCTTGCTACTGGTAACATAAACATTGTTTTAATGAAACAGTTTCTCTCTAATGATTATCCAATCACACAAAAGCATTAATTACTTTATACAATGCCACGAACTTCCTCAAATAATAAGCTCCTATAGAATGCCCTTCACTTAAGATTCCTACAGAGCTTTATGAACATGAATCAGAATAAGCCAAGACAGATAGAACATTCCAGCTATATAATACCCCACATCTCAAGTTAGACCAGTATACCTGGTTGTTTAAAAATAAAAATGAAACTAGTACTAGCAAAAAAAAAAAAAAAAAACAACTTCTCATGGAATAGCTAACAACCCATCTTTGCTCCTATTCTTTTTGTAAGTATACTTGGAGTCAAGTGACTGACACTTATTTATTGAATAACTATAAACAAATCACTTAACCTTAATTATATAAACAAGTCATTTAACCTGCTTGAACTCCAACTCATCTGTAAAATGGGGTAATATTTACCATAAAGGAATGTTATGAAGAAAGAGATCAATAAGTCTTTAAAGTGCCATAGAAATATGAAATGTTACTAAACATTCTGCTACTCCCAGTACCTAGTCATAAATTACAACTATATCACTGTAAGATCTTTTACAACTACAGCGTATCTATAATACACATTTAAAATACAACAATATTTAAAGTTTGAAAGGAGTTCATTGATCATGCAATCAAATTTTCTCAAGCAGATGTTTTTTTGAGTATTCACAGCAAAGGAAATTTGAGTAAGTTTAAGTAAATATGTGTCGATTTATTAAATTATTAAATTTATGAAAATATAAGGAAAATTCTATGGGAATAGGGGGAAAAATACTATTGGGTTCTACTTCCAGCTTTGCCACTCATTTGCTATTTAATCTTGGGCAGAATGCTTGATCTCATAACTTAAATATGAAAAATGGAGCTCAAGAATTCCTAAAAGTAAGCTCAACTCTCAAATTCAGTGAAATATTTCCTCTAGAATAGAATAGGGAGTAAAAACTTCCAAATCTTACCTTGTTTTAGCAATAGCAAAAAACATGCTACGGCCACAGAAAGCCATATTTTTGTTGATTTCAACTGGTCAAGAAAGGGGCCTAGGCAAAAGGAGAAGGGCATAGTTTAATATTTAAGAAGTCACCAATTATAAAGATAGATTTAATTTAACAACTATTGCAAGGCTAGGAAAGTTTGCATTTTTTTTCAAGATATTAAAACTTCTTCTCAACATTCCTATCAATTATAGTACACTTGCTTCTGGCCTTGACAGGGTTGTTTTGAGATACTAACAGAGCCTGTGGAAGATTAAGTGTAGTGCAGCTGGAAAAGCGCTGGCCTCAGAGACTCAGAAAACTTAAGTTCGTCCCAATTCTGTCACTAACTGTGTAACCTTAGAAAAGTCACTTAACCTCATGCTGTTTTCTCATCTGCAAAATAAGCTGGGAGGATTGATAAACTTTAAATAAATGTCACCTATTACTATATGAGATGATCATGATGACCTAGGGACCAACAATGCTTTGATTCCTAGTTAGTGGTAACCTGCTTGCTCAGTTACCAAATTTCCCAAGTAGCTGAACAATGCACAGGGTACCTTGTAGACTATAAACATATACGTAAAGTCAAATGCTCTGGATTTCAATTCAATTTAATAAACATTAAATGCCTACTATCTGCAATGTGCCAAGTGCTGGATTTATCATTTCATCCTTTTGCTCTATAAAGTTACCCTTCCCCAATCAAAAATCAAAAGTGGAATTCTTTTTAGTTATGCAGTATTGAAGATCTACACAATGTTTTCCAATATTTCAAAAAATATTTAAAATGTCTCATCTCTGCTCTAGTGATTTAGACAATTAAGTTAAACCTAGCCACACTTTGTTGCATTTTAATACAGGAATTTTAATTATGACTGCCTTGAGCTACCGACTTTTTACACTTACACACACACACACACACACACACACACACACACACACACACACACACACACGACAATCCCTGTATGCCGTCCCAACAAGGCCAGGGCTGGGAGTGCGGCCAAAGAATGAAATGTATCCTCTTTAAGAACTACTTCTGGCTACCACCCTCTCAACACCACGACTGGCAGCTTTCCACAGAAGTTCATTCAAATGCTGCTCTACAATCAGAGAGGGCAAAGGGACAGGAGGTCTGACAGGCGATAACCCTCCACTGGAGGAGGTGTAGTGGGGGAGGAGATCGGGTCATTTCGAGGATTCTGGGGTCAGTTAAGCTGCACAGGTTGGGGCAAGTCGTGCCCGGAGGACTGCGATGGAGGCAGAGAGGGGGTGGGAAGTTAGACTAGCTATTGCAGTTCCCCCCAGTTTGTCTCAGGAGATGTGTAGGTATTAAGAGGGAAGGGAAAAGAGGATGGAGACTTCGTCCATCCTCCAGATTAATCCAAATGTTCGGTGGGTTACCTCCGGTTCTGGAAGCCTCATGACCCTGGTGCAATAGATGTCCACAGCCCCTGGGTCAGTAGAGGTGGGCGTGGTTCTGTGCGTGGGGTGGGTTCTGGGTTTTGCTGAGGGGGCGGGCCTGGGAGGGAAAAGACAAAAGCAGGGGCCCGTAGATTTGGATGGGGTCGGGAAGCGGGTAAAATGGAGGTTTGAGTTCACGGCTCGGGGGAGAGTGAGCGCAGGTGACTGCAGGGCCGGAGCCAGAAGAGCCAGGCGAAGTCGAAGATTGCGGGGCGCCGGCTTTGGGAAGGAAGGACTTCGAGTGGGCGGGCGAAGGCCAGCCTCTGCAGGCCGGTCCAATCCCCTCAAAGACGCAAGCTTGCGGCCCTCTCCACCCCTACCTCTTCCTCACAGCTCCACCCCCTCTCCTCGAACGGCTGCTTCACTCCGCCTACTGCCTTCCCAGGCCTCCCCGCGCTAGAGGAGCCTGAGGCCAGAGGCTTCCGAAGACACTCCGCTAGGACCATCCCGCCTCCGCCGCTTTCTCCATACTCCTACCTCTCCCTGCGGCCGTTGTGATGATTGACACCTATAGTGACCAATGAACACTCAGAGCCACTAATGGGTTGGGCCGCTCTGAGCTGTAGACGCCCAGGAGAGGAGTTTGGCTTAGTTCCAGTCCTGTGAATGATTTCCGGGATTAAGTTGCTGAAGGAAGGCACGGGGTGGGGGGGAGGAAGGGGAAAGAGTGTTGGAAGCAAGGGGTCCTGCTGGAAGAGAGAGGTGTCACCAAATGCACCAGGCTGTGAAAGCTTTTCTAAGCCCTGCCAGTCCCCAGCTCTATCCAGTGGGAACGCTGATTGAGTCCTATCCCTCGCCGTACTGCAAGCCTATCTTACGCAAGTCGCCTTGGCAACCAACGTGGCGTCGGGCATGACGTCACTTTTATAAATCCCTTATTCCTGGCCATGTCTCCTTTTCCAGGCTTCAAGGCTGTTCTTTAGAGAGGACTTAATTCGAACTTTGAGTGCCTCTAAAGAAAGGTGTTTTGTAAGACCTTTGTGATATTCCACGAAGCATCCCTGGGTTCCCAAACCATTGCTTATTTCGTCAATCCTCACTTCCCTCCCTTTATAATCTTGATGTCATTTCAATGAGGCACTGTCTACCCCTGAATCCTTTAATTCCCCCTTTTTTTCTCTGATGTTTACAGTATGTTGATCCTCAGCCCTGGGTCATCTTCCACCCCTATCTCCACATCATCCAGTGCTGCTAAAGGAAATCGTGAAATAGTGTTTAGATCCGCCCCAAATTCCTACTAAATGCAATTGAACCCTTACTCACTGTAACACAGTGATTCTTCCAAACTTCTCTTCTTGTCTCACCTCTACACTTACATCAATAGAAAACTCTGAACTTTTATTTAACTCAGATGAGTGAAAATATTCGTCATAACTTCATTTCTCATCTTTCACACTTCAAAACCTGACTACATCCATCTTTTCCTCTGCTCATCTCAGAAGATAAAGTGGCCCTTTTATGCAAAGCTAATTAACCCCTCCATTTGTGCCTTTGATCCTATCTATTGACTGATTCATTTATTCAATGATCACTCATTAAACACATACATTGTGCTAAGCTTTGGGTATACAAGTACAAAAAAGAGTCACTAAAATAAACAAAGAAGCCACATAGTCTGTAATAGAAAGTGCTCTTCACAAGGTGCCAGAAGACCAAGGTTCTAATTTATTTGCTATGCAACCTTAAACCTTCGGAATCTCGATTTCTTCATTTGTAAAGAGGAAATAAAGATATCTGTCCTATTTATTTTACAAAGTATGTTGTGAGGATATAAGATTTCATGGAGAAAAGTCCATGAAATAGCTTAAATAACTGAAAAGCACCACAATAATTGGCTACAAATGCTTTATACATATTATCTTACTTTATTCTCACAGTGACCCTGGGCGGTAGGTTATATCATCAAATTTATTTTACAAGTGAGAAAACAGAGGCACAGGGAGGTTAAATCATTTCCCCTGTGATGTAAAACTAATGTGTGAACTAAGGACTTTCTGACATTAGGCCCAGTGCTCTATACACTAGCTTTATTAACTTAGCAATTGCTGCATTTTGACATTGTATTGAAATTATTTTTATAGATATTGGGTTCTGTCGAATATTTATTTTGAGGCTTGACACTGAGATATCAACTTTAAATGTTGCTTGTGAGTCAACATTGACTAAATCAACAACCCTTCTCTTTATATTTAGGTTGCATTATACCTACAACAGTCTGAACAAATAATTACCACCCAACCCCCTAATAACATAATAACTAACATAAATAAAATCATAAAATCTTGAAGCTAAAAGAAATTTCAGGGCATGTCAAGGAATTTTCAATACTTCTTAATAAACAGATTTCAGATATTATGTAAAAACACTAATATAAATAGTAATTGTGAAGATGGTAGTCATATTAACTTGCCATTGTGGGATGTAAGTTATTACATGGAATTCTAATTAACCTTAGCTTGAAGACCTTACTACCTCTAAGTCTATTTCATTTACTCTACCTTTAATTAATGGAAAGTTATTTTTATATCATGTTGAATTATGTTTCTCTACAATTTCCTTTCATTTCTTCTAGTTCTGCCTTCTAGAATCAAGTAAAACAAGTCTTAATTTTCTCTTTTCCAGCTAAGCAACTCAAGTTCTTCCACCCAATTCTTGTATGGCAGTTCTTACACCATCCTAATTGTCTTCCTTTTGACATGTTTCAGCTAGTCAACATTTTACCTAAAATGGACAGCCAAAAGAGAACATAATATTCCAGATATGGTCTGACCAGCTAGCATATAACAGAAGCATTTCCTTTCTTGTTCTAGATTAAAAAATTACCATTAATGCTTTTTAAAAGTACCTTAGCATTTTGCCACATCACACTGTTGACTCAAACTGAATTTGCACTCTACTTTAAGAAGTTGGATTTTGCAGGGATCATCTCTTATTATTATTATTATTTTACTTATTCATATTAGTAGCTTACAATTAGTATTTATATTTTGATTTAAAGTTTGATTTCATTCTCACAACAAATCTGAGAAGATAATGCTATTATCCCCGTTTAACAGTAGAGGAAACTGATTTGCTCAGAATCATGTGGCCAGTCTAAGGATAAATTTGAACGTGAGTCTTCCTGACTCCAGGTCCAATATTCTATCCACTGTACTATCTAACTGTTCCATTCATTATTCTCTCCCTTTCATTTTCAGGTTCTCCCTATCTATTTTCTCATTCTCTATTACCTATAAACATGATCATTACTCTCTAATCCTAAAAAAAATCAATCTTCACTTGAACTTCCCATCCCAAGAAGAGGTTTGTTTTTGTTTTGTTTTTTTTTTCTTTTGGCGAAAATTCTAGACCTTCACTTTATTCTATCCATTTATCAACACCTTGTATTCTATCCCCACTAATGTACTGAAACTGTTCTTTCAGAGGTTACCAACTATCTCAACTACTACCAATGTTTTTTCTCCATCCACATCTTTGATAATTGACCACTTATTCCTTTGCTTCTGTAACACTGCTCTTTCATTATTCTCAGCAAATAGCACGGTGCCTGGCACATATTAAGTACTTAATAAACACTTGCTTACTCATTGATTAATTCTCTTCCTACTAGTATAACCACACCTGTGACTCTGAATCTCTGTTACCAAAAATCAAATTTCATTAGCCTCAGCTATCCCATCAGTTACCTTCACTTATTTCAACTCTACCTCATTCCCATGTCCCTCTAGATCTCGTCTCTTCCACTGTGCTCTTTAGAAAACATTTTTAATTAACAAATTTTCTGTCATCTTATATTACTTCCTATCTGACACTTTTCATCATCAGGCATTCAACTGAGACATGGCTCACACCTAACAATAGTGTAACTCTGATTACCATTTCCAGTAATAGTTGTACTTTTACACATATATCTAACAAGTCATATGGAATGGTTGGATTATTCCTTGCTACTCATTGTCCTTCCACTACAATTGTTCCAAACTGTTCTTCTCTCCTCAAGCCTCCAGCTTCCCTCTGCTGACAGCTTTGTTTTATATTTCACCAAAACAAACAAATAAAAATGAGATCATATGCCAAGAGTTCCCACTTCTGTCCACCTCATCTCCCATCTTTTAGACCTTACTCCCCCTATTTCCTTCTTCATTGCTATCTGTGATGATAAGCTGCCACTTCTATTTGTTATAGTTGAATTCTCTACAATTACTCTCAATAGTGTCCCCTCTTACCCTCTTAGCAGTTTGTACTCACCATCATTCCCACTCTCTTCTCTTCCATCTCAGTCTAGTGGCTCCTTCCTCACTGCATACAAATACAAGTGTCCTCCACCACTAAAAACCCTAAATAAATCCCACCATACCTATCAAATATTGTCCACTATTTCTCCTTTCTTTTCATCTAAATTCCTTGGAAAAATTTACAATTAGTATCTTCCTTCCCTTTCCTTGTTTTCCAAACCCTCTCAATTTGACTTCTAATCTTTTTATTCATCTGAAATTACTCACTTTAAAGTTGTCAATGATTTCTTAATTGCCAAATCTAATGGTCTCTTATTAATCCTCATTTCTCTTGACCAGTCTGCAATTTGACACTATTAATCATAATTATCTTTTTTTATAAAGCTTTTTATTTACAAAACATATGAGTGATTTTTCTACATTGACCTTTGAAAAAACTTTTTTTTCCCAAGCTTTTCCCCTCCTTCCCCCCAACCCCCACCCCTAGATGACAGGTAATCTAATACATGCTAAATAGGATAAATTATATGACAAATACAATACATGTATACATATCTATACAGTTATCTTACTGCACAAGAAACATCAGATCTAGAAAGAGAAGAAGAAAAAAAACAACCTAAGAAGGAAAACAAAATGCATGGAAATATTTACAGAAAGCGTTAAAATGCTGTGTTGTGGTTCACACTCAGTTCCCACAGGCCTCTCTCTGGATGTATATGACTATCTTCATCGCTGAACAATAGGAACTGGTTTGAATCACATCATTGTTGAAGAGAACCATGTCCATCAAAATTGATCATTGTATAGCCTTGTTGCTGTGTATAATGATCTCCTGGTTCTGCTGATTTCACTCAGCATCAGTTCATGCAAGTCTCTCCAGGCCTCTCTGAAATCCTCCTGCTGGTTGTTTCTTACAGAACAATAATATTCCATAACATTCATATACCATAATTTATTCAGCCATTCTCCAATTGATGGGCATCCTTCCAATTTCCAGTTTCTTGCCACTACAAAAAGGGCTGCCACAAACATTTTTGCACATGTGGGTCCCTTTAATCATAATTATCAATTGCCCTCTCCTCTTTGGTTTTTTGTTTGTTTGTTTTTTTGTGATTGATGTCTCTTGGTTCCCCTCCTGTCTGACTGTTTTGTCTTTTGCTGAAACCTCATCCATATCATGTTCACTAACTATAGGTGCTCCTCAAGCTCTGTCTGGAACTCTTTTCTCTATATACTCTTTCATTTGATGATCTCAGTTCCTGAGTTCCATTACCATTTTCATACATATGATCCTCAGATCTATTTATTCAGCCCTGGTTTGCCTCCAGAGCTTCAATGCCATAATATTAACTACTTAAGCATCTCCCATAGATAACTCAACATGTCCAAACAGAGATCATCTTTCTCACAAAATCCAGCTCTCTTCCTAACTTCCCTAATTCTGTCTCATCCTTCTTCTAGTCACCCAGGTTTACAACCTCAACATCATCCTTGACTCATTCTCAATTACCCCTCATATTCAGTCAGTTTCTAAATCTTATTTTTCTATAATATCTCATACATCTACCCTTTTCTTCACACACAAAACCACCTATCTTGTCCAAGTCCTTATCATCTCTTATGTGGGCCGATGCAATAGCTTTCTAATTGAACTCCTTGCCTCTTTTTTCTTCACTCTAATCCATTTAACATAGCTCCCAAAGTGATTTTCCTTAAGCATAAATTGACCATGTTCCCACCTTATTCAATAAACTCCAATGCATCCCAAGACATCCAGGACCAAATATAAGTTCACTCTTTGTCAATTGAAGTTCTTTGAAACCTGAAATTCCAGTCTACTTGCTGTTCTTCACACATGATGTTCCATCTCCCATCTCCATGTCCTTGCCTGGAATGTTTTCCTTCTTCACTTCTAGCTCTTAAAATCCCTGTCTTCTGTTACTAATCAAGGACTAATTCTCAAGGAATCCTTCCTAAGTTACTTTTTATCTATCATGGGTTTTTTGGTTTTGTTTTGTATTCAGATCAAGTCTCCTTATCTCAACCAGACTGGAAATGCAGCAGCCATGCATAGGCCCAATCCCAATAGTTATTGACACAAAAGCTTCAATCTTCTTTGTTTTTCTGACTTGGACAGTTTATTGCTCCTTAGGAAAACTGGTGGACTTCTACTCCTGGAATTCACTATACTGATGTCAGATGTTATATGTTATACAGACACCCAATTGCTTTTGCCCTTACTGCAGCTCAGAACTCCTAAGTTTAAGTGATCCACCAACTTCAGCTGCTTCCATAGGAGAGACAACAAATATATATCACCATGCATAATGCATCTACTGATTTTTAGATCTTCTTTTCCCGATTATTAAGTAGACTCCTTGAAGGCAAGAACCATTTTAACTTTTATGCAAATATGTCATTGGAATATGTAATTGCAAAGATGTAGCTTACTCATATGTATCATGGATAAATATCTGATCCAGGATCTGACACACCCTTCTCCAAGAGAAAAAAAAAAAAAGAAGCAATTTCTATGTTTATGGGGAGTCCATATAGGTGGTCCGTGGCTGAGAGATTGTTTCTTGTTTCTTCTGTTTCAAAAAGGTACATTAGAATTACATCTATCCACTATTCTTCAAATATTTGTAGTCTAAGGTATATATTATTTGGGGGTCCAGAATAAATACTTTTGTTATTTGCTCTCAAATGAAAAGTAATACTAAGTTTACATTCTGCAACTTATCTCCCTTCCACCAAATGCTGATTACATAAAAAACCATCACAAATAACATGACTAAACACACTTATCCAAATAAACGGTAAATAGAAGAAAGTTAAAAAGACTAGAATAGATCAGAGAAGCTTGGTGCAAAATAATCTCACCTCAAACCAAGAGAGAAAATCACTCTCAAGGAGAAATCTACTCTCAGCAACTTTTTATTTTCAAAATATAGACAAAGAGTTTCCAACATTCACTCTTGCAAAACCTTGTGTTCCAAATTTCTCCCTCCTTTCTCCTTACCCTCTCCCCTATACAGCACTAATCCAATATATGTTAAACATGTGCAATTCTTCTATACATATTTCCACAATTATCATGCTGCATAAGAAAAATCAGATCAAAAAGGGAAAAAACTGAAAAGGAAAACAAAAAGGAAGCAAACTACAACAAAAAAAGGTGAAAATTATGTTGTGATCTATATTCAGTCCCCTTTCTGGAAGCAGATGGCTCTCTCCATCACAAGTCTATTGCAACTGGTCTGAATCACCACATTGTTGAAAAGAGCCATATCTGTCAGAATTGATTGTCACATAATTTCGTTGTTGCTGTGTATAATGTTCTCTTGGTGAGGAGAGATTTCTTTAGACTGTTGGAGTAGACTTCAGAAAAGTACTTATAGAGAGAAGGTCATGAGAGGCAAGTATAAACTCCTGACTGGCTACTAGTACCTCTCAGAAGTACAGACATGTAAGGCAAACTACTTCTTACTGTTATTCCCACACTTCCAGTACATATATTTTGAAAATAAAAAGCTATTTAAAAAAAAAGAAATCCCTTCTCTATTAATGTACAACGTTTTTGTAATGTACACAGTGTTTTAACTCAGTATTCTCTCAGCTAATTAAGATTCAAATGCCTTTACAGATATGCAGTATAGCAATCATAGGGCTGTCCCTCAGAAAAACCATCCCAGGCTAGGGCAGAAAGATGTTTATACTAATCTTCCCAATTTCTAGCACAGTGCCTTGCATATAGTGAGTGTTAAATTGAATTAGTGTTGAATTGAATTGATGTAGTAGAAAAAGCACTAAATTTGACAGTACAAAAACTTGGTTTCAAGTTTGAATCCTGATACTAGCTAAGTCCTACCACTTGTGTAAATATCAATTTCTTCATCTATAAAAGGGCTTAATAATACATGTTACCAACCTCAAATGTTGTGGAAAACATTCTAAAACACACAAATATGAGCTAATGTTATTAGTAATATGTTATAGGAACTCTAAATAACCATTCTTAATTATCCTATCTAATGGTCTTTTCTTAATCCTCATCCTTCTTGACTTTTCTACTGCATTTGACACTGTGGTCTACCCTCTTCCCAAATATGTTTTGTTCTTAGATTTTTTGTGATACTACCCTGTCCTGGTTCTCTTCTTACTATCTGACCTTTCCTTTTCTGTTTCTTTTGCTGACCTCACCATGCCCTACTAACTAGGAATGCTCTGTCCTAAACTCTCTACTGTTTTCCCTTAGCAATTCTCTCTTTGCCATTTTGTTAGCTCCCTTTGATTTAACTATCCAAATCTATGCAATCTATGTTTTTTTTTTGTTTGTTTGTTTTGTTTTGTTTTTTTTGAAAAGCAATTGGGGTTAAGTGACTTGCCCAGATTAAGTGTTAAGTATTTGAGGCTGGATTTGAATTCAGATCCTAGAGCCTCCAGGGCTGGTGCTATATCTATTGTACCATTTAGTTTCCTCTATCTATCTCAATATCTCAATACATATCTAACTACTCTTGCCCCTGAATTTTTGTCCTATGTAGACAATTGCTTATTAGATATTTCAAAATATATGTCCTGGAGATATGTCAAACTCAACTTCTCCAAATAGGAACTCTTATCTTTCCTCATAAATGCTCTTCTCTTCCAAACTCCATTTATTAGTGTAGAAGGTATCACCACCCTACCAGTCTCCTAAGGGTATATAACCTCAGTATCTTAAACTCCTCTGTCTCACTCCACATATTCAGTCTGTTGTCAAATCTTACCATTCATACTTTTCACATTCCTCACATCTGCTACTTTCTTTTAACTTTCATATCTTTGTTGCCTCTCACTTAACTTATTGCAACAATCTCCTAATTGATCTCCTTGCCTCCTTCCTGTCTCTTCTCACTCTAGGAGATCCTTTACTATCAAAATGATTTTCCTTAAGAATAGCTCTAACCGTATCATTTCTCTACTCAATCACTTACAGTGGCTATTTTTTCAGGATAAAATATAAACTCATCTGTTTGGTTTTTAAAGTCCTTCACAACCTATCTCCAACCTCAAAAGACTTTACCCCACAGACACATATATTTGGCATTACAATCAACTTGGCCTTCTCTCTATTCCTCACACATAACACTCTGCCAAGGATCTATGCCTTTGCACTAATCATTCCCCATGCTGGGGATGATTGATGAAATTCCAAAAAATTTAGACCCTTTGGAGGGTCTGAAACACTAAAATCCTCTGGTATTTCTGAAACTAAGTAAGTATTCTGAAAGACTTGAGGTATAACCAAGACATGGTGAAAGAAATGGGAGTGTCACTGATATACTTCAAGTCTTCTCCTACACCTTATCTGGCCCCACATTTCCCTTTCAAAGGAGCATATTTCTTCTGACTCAGCTCTTACTGATATGAGTCTCTATAAGAAGGAAACATGGCGCATGCTAAAATTCAATCAGAAGAGCAAAACATTTGCCAATTAGATGACTATTAAGTAACTGGTCTTCTAATTTTGACCACTAGAGGTCCTTTCATTCCTATTTGATGCCAATATGCAAGGCGAATAAATTTAACTAGGAGTTTCTAAAGTTTCTGAGTATCCCACCACCCTTCCCTACTCCCCTACCCCAGCCAAACTCTTGTTGAGCTAAAAATAAAACAACAAAAAACTGTGACTCAATCAGATTGGAAGTGCAGCAGCCACTCATCATCAGATTCCACTACTGTTCTGCACTGTTTCTAACTTAGGCTGGTTTACCCTTTCTTATGCCCCCTGGTATACCTCCATTCCTGGAGTTCACCATATTGCTGCTAGATTATTGCAGATATTTCATTACCTTGCTCACTGAAGCTCAGAGCTTCAAAGCTGAAGATTATTGTGAGGAATAAAATGGGATATTTGTAAAACAGCACAGTACCTATCAAATATTATTTAGCTGTGTCTGACTCTTTGTGAACTCATTTGTAATATTCTTGACAAAGATACTAGAGTGGGTTGCCATTTCCAGATGATTTTACAAATGAGGAAACTGAGGCAAATAGGGTTAAATGACTTGCCTAGAGTCACACTGCTAGTAATTCTTTGATGTCAGATTTTAACTGAGGAAGACTCTTCCTAACTTTAAACCCAGTGCTCTTTGTATTGCGCTACTTAGTTGCCCCTTTTCCTTATTTATGGGAAAGTTCACCCCACTTTTTGGAGAGATGTTTTGTGCTGTTCTTAATATATCATTTAACAAATTTTCTTTTCTTTTTTTCATTATATCTTTTTTTTTCAAAATATATACATGGATAATTTTTGACATTCACCCCTATAAGACCCTGTGTTCTAATTTTTCCCTTCCTTCTACCCACCCCTCCCCCAATCAGCAAGTGATCCAATATATGTTAAACATGTACAATTCCTCTATACATATTTCCATATAAATTTAATTTTCTTTAATGAGTAAAAATATACTTTATCTCCCTTATTCCTCTCCATTTGAGGTAGAAAAAATTTTGAAGCCTTTTACAAACATGTATAAACAAAAACATATTTCTACATTGATCACATCTCTCTCACTCCTTCCTCTTGATATAGATATACATATAGACTCAAGTCTTAATGTGCCCTCTGATTCCTTTGTCTTCAGGTGGAAGGTAGTATGTTTCATTATGAGTTCATTTTAATTTTTTTCAGTCTTTTTATTTGGTTTTAATATTTCTTGTCTCATGAAAGCATTAGCTTCTATTTGGTCCATTCCAATTTTCAGGGAGTTTATTGCCTGGATAAAGTTTGTTTCTCTTATACTAAGAGATTCATTCCATTTCCAATTCTTCCATAGCTCTCATTTCTATAATATTTCCTCTAGTGCTCTAATTTCATTTGTAAAGACATTTTTGTCTTAAAAAAAAACTTTTGCTTTATCTTTTTCAGAAACTTTAGTTGAATTTTTGTCTATATTGTTTTTCTTTGAGGCTTAACATAGATGTTTTGGAATCTTGTCTTTTTCTAGTTTTAGGTCTTGAATGTCCTCACTAATATTACTATAATAGTTCTTTATGGTTAGATTATTTTCATGTTTTCTTGTTCTTCCAGTCTACTCCATTTGGAAATCTGATTTTGTTAGGGCTGGGCTTTGCACACTTCTGGAGGAACTATCTGGGCTACTCCTACTACTGCTTTCTTTTCTTGGAGCGTATTGAATGTTATTCCAGGATCTCAGGGACAGCTGAGCCTGGAGACCTCCAAGGTTTTAGTGCTCCCAAAATGGCCTAATCCAGGGATATATGATTGTTGCCTTCTTGGTAAGAGCTCTACAACTTTTTTGACTTGGGTTTGGTTAAGTAGTAAATTGAGATTTTTCTCCATTTGAAATTCCAGCAGACTATTGATGTACTTAGGCACTATTTACCACTTAGAAAATTCTCTCAGGCTATCTAAATTATCAACTTCCCTTTGTTCTAGCATTCCAGTCTTGGTCATTCTTTTGTAGGCTTCAAACTGGGCTAGAAATTGGAAGTGAGAAGCAGAATGCTTCTGGAGTCAGAGCAAATGCTTGATCCTGAACTAAGTCCTTGCTTAGAACACACCCTAAACTAGGGTTCATTCAGTCTGGAATGTCGACCCAATCACAAGTGCCCTCATCAGTCCACTCTAGATCTTTAGCCTAGATCTGATTAGTGAGGAACAGAGCTGCCAGTTTGCACCTATTCTTGCATCCTACCCCTTATCTCTGAATCTGAGACTTCTTGCCTTGGTGTCCAACTTCTTCCTGTGCTAGAATGCAGTATCCCCAGTGTCTGCAGACCTATCTTTCTATGCTGACCTCGGCTGGCAAAATATCTTATAGGTATAGGAAATGATGAGCTTGATTTAGAAAAACATGGAAAGCTTGGACTTACAAAGATGCAAACCACTTTCAGAGAAACAGATGATAGGAAATCAGCATGTGTCTTACATGTATGTGTGTATTTATAGATATCTATATATGTGTGTACATATATGTGTGTGCATATACATAATCATATTTAATTGTGGTTAGTAGGAGGAAGAAAGGGAAAAAATAAAATAAAAAATGCACAACAAAGAACAAAAGAAAGCAAGGAAGAGAAAACCAGGCAGCTTTGAAAACAATGTGTAATATATAGGTTTTCTTGAAATGGAAATTTATTTTATAATTGAATCCTATCTTATGGTATGCTATGTATGTGGCAATTTTTTTTCTTTTTTCCTTTTGTGTTGAAGTTTAAATTTTTTTAAATGGCCAAAAAACAATCTCAGTGTGTTTTTTCCCTCATGTTTCCTAATCAGGATTCTGTCTGGTGTCTTTTCTAGATCTGTTTGCAGGAGCTATGGGGAAGAGGTATGGCACTTCTTGTATTTCTTCTTTTTGCCCCGCCTGGCTGATTATTAATGGGAAGCACATTGATAGGGACTTATGAATATATTAAAAATACCACCTCACAGGTACTGCCCCAAAAGTAGTATTGACATCCCCTATAGTGGATGTTAACAGTATATATATGCAAATACAACCATTCATACTAGAATCCTTCAGTGTTTCTAAATCAGCTGAAGGATAACATGTTCTTTACTCATACTGAAATGGTTTGTTGTATGACATGCTCCAGAACTGAGGCTCTGGATTTCTTGAGATAAGATGAGTTAAATTCTGGGGGCTTCTCAATGAGCATTTCTTTTTTATTTATGTCCCTAACCAGGGCTTCCCCTGTGGACATAAGCATTTAGATTATTAAGTCTCTACTCAGGGTTTCTATAGGGAACATGGGAACTTGACTTGTGCCTATTTCTCTACCACAAAAGAAAATGGTCTTTATCTCCTCTATAGACATTCAGGTTAACAAAGTAGGTCAGACTTTACTTAATGTGATGAAAAGAACAAAATATCATAGGTCTAGAGCTAAAATGGACCTGAGAAATCATCTAGTCTTATTTTTAAATTTCATTTTTTTGTCTATATTTTGCTTTTTTTGTCCTCTCAACCCACTCATTTTAATAGATGAGGAAGCAAAGGTTCAATGAGATTACATTAAGATTACATAGAAAGTCACTGTCAGAGGCAGGATCTGAACTTAAATCCTCACTCTAAAATGAATGCACTTTTCACTGTACTACACTGCTTTAAAGGACTTATATCCTTTTACATAAAAAAAAAAAGTCAAGAAACATCTAAATACATACCATAGTAGGTACATGCCAGATATGTGCTAATCGCTGAAGGTACAAAGTAAGGCAAAAGACAGTCCCTTCCCTTACAGAACTCAAAGGGGGAAGATAACATATAAAAAGAAGCTAAAAAGTAGGAGAGGTAGAGAATAGAAGGGAGGAAGGGCTTCTGTCAAGTGAGCATGATAAGGTATCTGTTCTGGCCTCCTTAACTTAAATAGATATTTAATAGGAGCTGTCCAATATCCACCTTCCCCAGTCAGAGAGGGAAGGACCCAAGGGGCAAGAGCTACTGGGATGTGAGTTTCAGAGACCTCTAGAAAGATTAGTTTTTGTAAACAATGGCTAAGTCAAAGTGAGCAGCCAGGTAAGAAATAAGGTGTCTGCCCTGAGCCCCCTCCTTAGAGAAAAAAATAAATCAAAATCTCTATTTCCTGCATGCTGACCTAAATAGCACTATAAACTGATAGTACTACATTAGGATCAATTGGTCTAGAAACTCTTGGAGTTCTGCCAATGATGGGGCCTCAGCTTCCTATAGTTTATTCCCAGGAACTCAGTGCTACTTTACTGCCTTTCTGTGACCTCATGATTTCTTGGTGTAATCGATTTGCTACATAGACTTCCTCTGAACATCTGATTTTGTGTGTCTGTGTCAGTCTTAGCTCCAGTTCTGTTGATCTGTTTGTCTCTAATTTAGAGGCCAACTACAAGGGTATGTCCAAGTGTCTGAACTATTCATGAAAAATTCAGTCATCATTAATGTGGAATATTTAGGGTCAGACAAGTTTGAGATGTATGGAAGGTCTAGTCTTGTCAAGGTAATTTAATACTTCAGAAAAAGGGATTCAGGAGGATCTTATTGGGCTTCTCATGGACATGACTTCTACAAATGAATTGTGGAGGACAAAAATTAAGTTTTTCTCCTTCACCATGGCTATATTACCACAAAAGGAAAGTAAGCAATCTCATTTTGAAATTAAGAGAAAACATCACAGCCCCTGATCCAACCCCTCTTCTTTGCTTCTTCTAATGAAATTTATTTATCTGAAGTAAGGTCTGTTATTTAGTCATGTTTGAGAATTTTCCAAGTTTTAGAGCATGTAAGCATCTTCTAGATGCCACATTTAAAAGTTTTTTTTTTAAGTTTTGTTAATGCCTTTTGCTTTTATGTGACAATGATTTTAGTTAAACATTCACTAAGCTTTTACCAAAAAAATTTGGTTAAACAAAATCAACTGATATGGCAACTACATCAGATAGCATATTCAATATTTCTCTATATTTTCCCACCTCTCCAAAGAAATAAGGGACACATTTTCTTATCTAGAACATAAGTTTATTAGTCTAAGGTATATAAACAAAAATTTCTTCCTTTCTATAATCCCTGATTATGGGGGCCATCCTGCTGTTTTTTAAGGTACTGTCTATGGCCTTCTAGGGATTTCATAAGATACTAAGGATTGAGGACTGTAAGTTATTGCATTTAAAGCCTGTTATCCTTAAATATGAAAAAAGATTAAAATTCTCTCTGTATTTCCTTTTCTTTTATAGGCAAAAGATTACCTCCATACAACTGAAATTTCATTCCCAAATTTCCTATTTTCCAACTCTTCTAAGTTGTGTTATCTCTTTTATCTGCTTCTTTCTTAAAAAGTACTTTTATAGCAAATAACTGAGTGTGTATAGTTAGAGGAATTGCCAATTGAGACACAATATGATGTAGTACATAGAAATTTGGTTCAGATACCAGGAAAAGCTAGGGTGAAGTTCTGTCTCTGACATATACTAGTTGTGTGACCTGACAAGTCATTTAATCTCTCAGTGTTGTAGTCAACTGTTTAAAAAGAATTCACTTGTAAAGCTATCTGGCCTTGGAGATTTTTTCATAGGGAGTTCATTGATGGTTTATTAAATCTGTTTTCTAAAATGGAATTATTTAAGTATTTTTCCCTCTGTTAATCTGGGCAATTTATATCTATGTAAATATTCATCCATTTCAATTACATTGTCAGACTTATTGGAATACAGTTGGGCAAATAGATCCTAATTATTGCTTTCATTTCCTCATCATTGGTGGTAAATTCACCTTTTTTGTTTTTGATACTGGTAATTTGGTTTTCTTCTTTTCTTTTTCTAATCAAATTAACCAAAGATTTATTTATTCTGTTGGCTTTTTCACAAAATCAATTCTTAGTTTTATTAATTCAATAATTTTCTTACTTTCAATTTTATTAATCTCTTCCATGATTTTCAGAATTTCAAATTTGGTATTTAATTGGGAGGTTAATTTGTTCTTTTTCTAGCCTTTTTAGTTATAAGTCCAATTGAAATACTATATATTGCAAAAACAAGTACAGCTTTGTATTGGTAGCTTACTGTATTGATGAAATTACACATCTAGTCAAAAAACTGCAAACTATTAATTAGCATTTTCTGAGCCCCAATATGCTCTGTGGTATCAATGATTATGGGTTAAAGAATATATTCAATATTTATCATAATAGAATACTGCCAGGTATTCAAATCCAAAAGGAACACAAGTAATAAGTAGGCCAAAACAAACAACCAAACTAACCATTATTCTTCTGCCTTGAATCCTAAGAATATTTTTTGACCCTTAATCTTTGGTAAAACAAGACTTATTGGTGTTCCAAAAATAGGTAATAGAAACAAAGACATTGATGAAGTGATTGCAATAGTATTATTTCTTAATTCTCATAAGAGTCTAAGATTTAAAGGAGTTGAACTCTTCAGGAGCTCAGTTATCTATAAATCTTCAATGCTTCATTGACATGAGTATTTCTTTCACATGTAGATCTAAAGACATCTACTCTTATGTAAATCCTTCCTAGGAGGATCTATCCAAAGTTTTGGAGGCATTCTTTGTCATGGATACTAAATACATTAATAGCTTACTTTTGCTATGTGTAGCTTCTACTTCTGGATTTTCATGTTCTTGATGATAATATCAAATAGTGAGTACTTCTCTAAAGTAAAAAAGTGAAATGGAGGAAACTTATTTACTTTGTTTGGGTGGTGTTCAGGACACTCGTTTTTAACCCAGGAATTCTTGTAACAGCAGCAGATAGATCAGAACATGTTCTCAAATATGGTCAGCAATGTTGTTCTTCACGTTCAGAGGCAACCAAAACTAGTTTTCTTATGTACACGATGCTTGTGGTCCTTTTTGGACATGCTTTCGGACTACTTTTGGAGTTCAAATGCTTCCAGATACTGTTCCACTAATTATGGTCAATATAATTAAGTTACACACCATTTCAAAGTTTTATTAACTTATCACAAAGAGAAGAAAATTTTTTGTGTGCTTTAATTTTCATAGAGAGGTATAAGAACATTTGAGAATGAATAGGTAGTTGAAAGGAAGCTCTCACAGCAACTGGTCTGACAAGGTCTGACAGGAAAAGCAGTAGAGGGCACTGACAGCTCAGGCACACTGAGAAACAAACTGGAAAGAAGCTACGTGATCAGCATGGAACTCTCTGAACTCTGAGCTCCCCAAGCAGTCCAGGATATAGTAGAGATGCTGACGTACTCCACATTACCCACAAGTCTCTGAGTCAATAGTTACAGCAGGAAGAGAGTCAGTAGAGGCCTAGATCTCCAGAAGAGATGTTCACAGGCCTTCCTGAAAAGAGAAAGAAGGTGCCACATAAGGATTACAGTCTGGCAAACCCATTCCATTTCGAGGAGGGGATGAAGGACAGGAAAGATTGTCCCTTAAAGCTCAAATCCTAAATAAACACTATCCGGATCACAGGAGCATTATTGACTTATATTCTGTGACAGGTGCTGAAGGGAAAACATAGTTCAAGAAGGCACTGGGATTCTTTTTAATCCCCCAAAGCTCTTAACTATGCATGCTTCTACACTTGACAGTCCGATTACCCAGAAATCTTCAGTACTACACTGAAAGAGTAAGTCTACACTGTTACAATGCTTTCAATCTCTCAGCTACCCAGTATTTTTTTATATCAAAGAATAGGTTATAGCTACAATATGTCCTCAGGAGACAAGACACTTAAAAAAAAAAAAAAAAGATCAGTCTTTGATCCTCCACAAGAAGCAGGAAGACAATAACCTTTTCCCTTCTACTTCCCGAGACATTAACCTTGCATCTTTTTTTTTTTGTCTCCTCTCTTACATCACCCCTCTCCCTCGCTGCAGCTGAGCCTCACCTCACATGTTCATTTTCTGCCCCGTTTCCCGTTTATTCCCTCCCTTCCAATCTCACACACTCCTTTCTCTCTCTTCCCCACCCCCACCCCACCCCATCCCTCTCTACTCCCTTCTTCCTCCTTTTTTTCTCTCTCTCTTTCCTTCCCTCCCGCCCCATTACGAACTACACTTCCCAACAGGCATCGCACCCCTCGGCCAATGAACGCGTGAGGATTTGGCGGCGGTGGCGGCGTTGCCCGAGAGAAGTGGGGGGTGCTTTGTGCGCGGCGGCGGCGGCGGCGGGAGCGAGCTAGCGAGCGAACGAGCTAGCGACGACGACGACGGCGAAGGCGAAGAAGGCGACCAGGACGGGGGGGGTTAGAAGAAGACCGCGGCGGGAGAGTGAGAAAGCGAGCGAGCGAGTCTTCGAGACCCTCTGCAGCTGCCGCCAGCCCCGCCGCTCGCCCCGGGCTCTTCTTCGGCAGCAGCGGCTGCGCAGCCACCCCACCCCCCCTCTTTCCTCCCCCTCCTTTCCCCCTCCCCTCCCGCAGCTCCTTTGCCCCTCCCCCACTCCCGTCCGGGCCGCGGCCCCACGGTTCGGGCCGCGATGGCAGCGGCACCCGGCGTGGAGGAAATTTAGGCCGGGGATTCATGCGGCCTGGCCTGACTCCGACTCCTCCCCCCTCGGCCTCGGCTGTGCCCCGCTCTCTGGTCCCCCTCCGGGCCCCCGTGTCTCTCCTGTGATCGCACTGACACGGCCGGGGGGTTAGAATGGAACAGACTGAAGGTAAAGTGGCGCCGTGCGCGAGGCGGGGCGGGCACCCACCCACGCCCACACCCACCCGGGGCTGGCTGACCCCAAGTAGGGCTGGAGAGAAGAGGGGGTTGGGGAAGGGAGAAAAGGAAAGAAATGGAGAGGAAAAGCCTTTGGGGAGGAGCGGATTGGCTTGGAGGCTGTTGGTGGGGGCTGGGAGCGGGAGATGGGGAGAGGAGGTCGAGTGGGGCTGGGCTGGGCCACCGGAGAGGAGGTGGGATGGGGGCGGGGAGAGGGAGGGGGCTTCGAGGAGGGGGGAGGAAAAAGAGAGGGGAGGACAGGGAAATGGAGGGGCCTTCGCAAGTAGTATCCGAGGTTGGGGAAAGGAATAGGCGTCGGAGGGTTTACGTGGGAGGGAGGAAGGAATGGAAGTGGAGGGAAGGCTGGTTACAAGAAGGGATTGAGGGAGAGGGCATAAAGGGATGGGGAGTTTGGCATCTGGGGGGCGGGGGTAGAAAAGGTGGGGTGGAGGAGAGGGAAGGAAATTAAGTGAACGATGAGGAATTGATAAACCCTGAGCGTGGGAGGAAATGATGGGGTTTGGGGAATGATGAAGTGTTAGCAAGGGAAAGCCTTTTGTTCCTATTTTTGTGTATTCCCTACCGTTTCTGTCAAGGCCCGAAAGGCTAGTGGTTATTGGTAGTGGTGTTATCCTTTTGGAGTGACGAGGTACAGGTTTTATTGTGTGAAAGTGGGGGCTGTGTTTTTGCTTTCCACGTTGTAGCTGGGGGTAGAGTGATAGGGTGGAGGGTGAGGAATCGGTAGAAGGCAGGACATAATTTGATGGGTTTTGTGAGGAAGTGAAGACTATTCAGATTTAAAGGGGGTAGGGGCAGCCATGTTTGCTCCCAGACACTGCAGTGTAAATAAATTTCCCTCTCCCCCCTAATACCAATATTAATCTGGATGGTGCCAGTTGAGGTCATTAACCCCTATTCCCTTTCTGCATGTCAACTCTTTTCCTTGTCTCTTAGGTCTTTCAAAATAATCCATAACCAGCAAAATAGGTGGTAATCTCCCTCTTGTGTGCTCTGCTTTTCTTCTCTTTGCTTTTTTTCCCTTTTCCTTTCATTTTAGGTTGCAAACAAGACATTGGAGTGGGGAGTACTGCTGCAAAAATTAACCCTTTTTTGTAAATCTGGAAAGATAAATAAGCATTGAATTTTAGTCAAAAGAGCTTTTTATAGTGACGATGCAGATACACTTCTCTTCTAAGGTTTTGAAGTTTTTAAATGCTAAAAATTACATGTGCCTTAGAAATAGCAGAATTAATAGTATTCTGCAATTCTTAAATAAGGAAATGGAGTAGGTTACTTTACTTGATCTAAGACTCTTGGAAAAGAGCAAGTGGTGTGTTTAGTCTAGGAAGACCTGCTTGTGTATTATTTATCTCATTTTATCTACCTCATTTTAAATCTAGGAAAATAGCAATATATATGTTTCACATTGTGTTTTTGAAAGGTATTTTGCTCTTAGGTTCAAGACATGTTAAGGAAAGTATTTCTTTGACAAAAACCATTGCTCTTCCTCCTCTTCAGCCCCCACTCTTTCTCCTTATATTTATGTAGATAACCCAGTATAATCCCAAAATGCCAGTACAGTGTAGTGATGTATGAAGTAAGCATGCAGTCCTTACTGCCTCATTGAGGTGCCAATTATACTTAAGTGGGAACTTTAGGTTACTCTAAATAGAATTAGTGACTTTTCTGAATTGATACAAATATAACTACTTGTGATATTGAAATAATCACTTATTCTAATATCTCATATTTGGATAAATTAGTCTGAGTTCAGTGTTATGACTGTTAAAAAGTTAAGTGGAAACCATAGAATTATAGTTTTAGAGCTGAAACTGACCTTAGAAACCATGGAAGCTTCATGAATCATAGGGTTCATCATTTTATAGTTGAGGAAACTGAAACATAGATAAGTTAAGTGATCTGGCTAGTCGCATAGCAATTATCTGAGGCAGGATTTGAATTCAGGTCTCTGACTCCAGGTGTCCAATATTCTATTCATTCTACCATCTAGGATTTTAGAAGTAGATGTTTTTGACATAATCCAATGCATACTCCCCCCCCCCCCCCTTACAGATAGGAAATGGTCTGGAAAGGTGATTTGTATGAGATCTTCCAGTTATTTGTAGCAGGTCTAGAATTTGAATTCACATGTTCTGACTTCAAGTCTAGTGTTCTTTTTGTTATATCAACTTATCTAATTTGATTTTTGGTTTTGTTTTTTCATCTAAAAGATTAAAAGGAAATGTGTACGGGCTAATAAATGTCTATGGACCTGTTGAATTGAAACATAATGTTAAAGGTGAAGAATGTCCTTTGTCATTTCAGCAGTCTGAAAGATTCTAGCATTGGTGTGGAGTGCTAATGTAAAACAAATTATAAATACTTAAAATAAATTATACTTTTATATAAAATAAAACATAAATGCTAATTTAGGAACTGGGAGTATTTTCTTGCTTAAAATGCCTGAGTGTTCATACCAAGGATTAAGATTTAGAAAAGGTTGCAGAATTAGTTAATTTGCTTAAAAAATTATTTGTATAAAATTTCTCTTTCATACCTACTATATTTATATATCAAGTGCTAAATTAAGGGGGTATAGAGTTTAAGTAGGAGACAATATAGTATGGTAGAAAGAAAAAAACTAGGATTGGAATTAGATCTGGGTTAGAGACCAGCTGCCTGTACCTCATGACTATGTGACCTTAGGTAAGTTACTAAATTTTTCTGAATCTTTGTTTCTATATCTGTAAAATGGGAGTAATATTTAATCCTTTACTCCAGGAAATTGTGGCAAGGATCAGTGGGAAGAATGTACATAAAGGACTTGGTAACCATAAAGTAATATATAAATGAGATGCTGTTATTTCTCAATGAAACTAGCAATTCATAGAAAGTATTTTCTTTTCCCAAATACTGACCTTCCTAATTTTAACTTTCTCATTTAGTTACTTGTACTTGTTGTTCTTGTTATTCATGCTCAGAATTCGAAGTTCTCTCGCCTCTTCACATAAAATAGCTAAAAAAGATCTATCTAATCATCCTTTTCTTTCCATTTCCACATTACCACCAGTTGAGAGAATTGTTACTGTACTATTGTTAAAGCATTATTCACTTGGTCTCTACCTCATACACTATTGCATCAGTAGTTTTCCAGTTATACGTGTTATTTCCTAATATGCCCTTATTCTTAGCCTGACATTTTTAGACCTATGGATCTGATATACCTTTCAACAGCAGATACTCATTAAGTATTAACAATATCTAAGGTACTATGCTACACTGAGAGGATCATAAAAATTAATAACATATAGTCTTTGTTCTCAAGAAACAAAATTTAGGGAAAGAAATTAGGTGACACATATAAAATAGAATATAAATACATAGGACAGATACAAAGAAGGTATAAGGAGAACACTAAAGATGTAAAAGCATGATCAATAGGACTTGGCAGCAGACTTGGATGATGGATAGAAGGAAGAGGAAATAGAAGAAGGAATCAAAGATGTCTCAATTTTGAACTAAGCTGACTGGAAGAAATTTTCAGATATGGTGAAATTAAAAGATGCATTTACTTATCAGTAAGACAATTTCCAAACTTGGTTGCAACTTAAAAGATTTAAGAGAGCTGCTTATAGTATGAAAGTTGTGACATTCATATGATCATGCTACAAATATGTATCAGAGATGGGACTTGAATCCAGGTCTTTTGGTCTTTGAGGCCACTTTGCCATGCTGCTTTTCCATATAATGTATTTGTAGAATATGGATTGGAAGAGAGAAAACATGGTGGATATGGAACTTAAGTAAGGGAAAGATTTGACTAGATAAGAAGCAGAAACACTGGGGACATACCATGTGGAAAGGCACTGTAGATAAGAGGGTAAGAAAGAAAAATAGTGTCTGAGGGCCACAAGGAGAAGACTACTTGGACAGTGTGAGTTTGGGGAGGCAGTGAGAGGTAAAGTTGGAAGTCATTTATAATGTACAGCACTGAATTGGGAATTCCTTTTTCTAGATCATTACTTAACAATTACAATAACTCCATCCCATGTCTCAGTTTCTTCCTTTATAAAGGTGAAATAATCATACATGAGCTTCCTACTTAACAGGATTGTTTGTAATGGTGATCTAAAGTACTTTGGAAACCATAAAGAGCTATATAAATATCAGCTTTTTTTTAAATATTATAGACAGGGCCAAGGTGATTGGAGTGTATCATAAAAATTTTGGGTTTTATTCTTTCTAGACCCACAGATTGTGTTTCTTATTTTCTCAATTTCTTATTTTAGTTAGCAGTAAAAACAGGAGAGCTGGCTTCTGAATTCTGTCTGAGATATATGATACTTTTTAATGGTAGTTATCAAAAAAGATTAATATGCAATAAAAACAACTCTTCCAGAAGCAGTTTACATAACCCTTTTCAAGTCTAACCTATGCAAATTAATATTTTGCAGTTATAAAATGTTGGGAATATGTGAAGGCAAGTGAAAGAACTGGTGAGTCAGCTTGAAAAAAAATTGTTATTTCAGTATCAATACCCTCTTTCAGGAAATTTCAGTATCTAGGATATTTCAGTGCCAGTATCCTCTTCTAGGCGAAAGGGTATCCCAAGCAGCATTCCAATCCCTTTGACAAGTTTCCTCATAATATTGGAAAAGAATAGCTTAATTTCCCTTATGTACAATAGTACATAGTGATAAATAAAATTTTTGAGTGAATTTTGAAGCCTAGAGTTTGCCTTGTCTCTGTTTACTTAAAGTGAAAAATTTGAATATGAACAAGTTGGGGTGGGATGGTGGTGGTAGTATTATCAGCAGTTTCTAGATAATATTACAACTATCCATGTAATAATAGGCAACTTGACAAAATAAGATCTTGCTTTTCAGTCAAGAAAACCTGGTTTGAAATTCTCCCTGATACATACTAGTGGTAGGTTCCTGGGCAAGTCATTTAACTTTTCAGTTTCTCAGGTATTTCTCTAAAATTGATTGTAGAAAGGGGCAGCTAGGTGGTACAGTGGATAGTGCACCAGCCCTGAAGTCAGGAGAACCTGAGTTCAAATCTGGTCTCAGACACTTAACATTCCCTAGCTGTGTGACCCTGGGCAAGTCACTTTAACCCCAATTGCCTCAGCAAAAAAAAGCAAAAAAATAAATAAATAAATAAATAAAATAAAACTGATTGTAGAGCATTTATAGAGGGAGTTTCTTCTAGGAATGAAAAGTTCCTCTCTATATATATGTTTTATATGTTTAAAGACATTATTATAAAAAGGGGTTCCATAGATTTTCCATGACACAAAAATGGTTAAAAACTTTGGTTTAATGGTTCTCTAAAATCTATCAGATAAAATACAAACCCCTTCTCTTGGCCAAGACAACCAAACAATTCCAATTTTCTTTTTATACAGCGCCTCTTCAAACAGTCTACATTCTAGTGAAACTAAATAACTATATGTTTTTGTCTTGAATTATCCTGCCTTTGTCTTTTTTTTCCCATATCTTCCCTTGTTGAAATCTTTCATTTTCCTCAAGGCCTAACTCAGATGCTTCCTCCTCAGGAAGCATTCTTTTTCCTCCTAGGATTTAGAACTGGAAAGGTTCTAGGAGTTCTTTTAGTTTAACCTTTTCATTTTACAGGCATAGAAACTGAGGACCAGAGTTGGAAAATGACTTGCCTAAGGTTACATAAGTAAGTTGTAAAGCTAGAATTTGAATCCAAGTCCTTATACGTTTTCCAGGAACTGCAAAATAAGACAGGGCTGAAACAGTAATGAAGACTCTTAAACCAATTTAATTTGTATACATGTTGTATCCACTTCTCTCCTCCTTAGATGGTCAACTTCCTGTTTAAATCTCATAATCTCAATGCCTGTTACTATCAGGAAGTGTTTGATGAATGTTCGTTGAAAGAATTTCTAATGAATACCTAGGTTATTGTATGATGTTATTTTACAAAGAAAAGGTTAAAAAATACTCAGGTTTTCTAATTTAAATTTTTCTTAAAATTATTAATGCATTTCTATCAGTTTTAAAAAATAGTTTTCTATTCATAAATATAAATTATTAAGAATAATTTTAAAATACATTCATGAAAACAATCAAGATGCAATTTTGTGTTTGGCCTTTTACTTTATCAGGGTTAATATCTTCTGAAAATAGAAAATAACAGCCAAAAGCTTATTATTTTTAATTGCACATTCTTCAGAATTTTCTAAATTTGTGTAAGAATATTTTTTAAAATGAGCTTCTAAAATCTGTAAAATGTTTGGTTTTGCTTTAATCAAGATATGGATGGAAATTGACATTAAAGTTTGAAAAGAGTATTTGTGTGTGTTGCTGCAAAAAAACAATATTGAGGTTAAATCTTTGTATTTGAGGACTTTGGCATTTAACCAACTCTTAAGCAGTTTGCAGGCTTTAAATCACCATATAAATGTCAACTATTATTGATAAAGGGCAACTTAGATGACTTGGTCTGATAAATAATAGTCTGTTAGCCAAATTTGATTGCTAATAGTCAAAAAAAGGGGGGGAGGTTTACAGTTGTAGTTACTTTTTTATACATATAAGCTGATAACTTTATTTCCTAAAATTATCAGTTATAAACTGTAAGAATTTAATTCACCTTGAATAACTAGGTGGCAAAGTAGATGGAGCTCTGAGCCAGGAGTTTGATCTGCCTTTATGGACTGTTGCTTGTTTAGCTAATGATGCATTGGGCTGGCTGTATTCTTTGGACAAAATTGTACTGTTAGTTTGAGAGGATAACACAGAGATATGAAGAATCTGTCACTCTGGGTTTCAGATAATATAAAATAAATGGATTTCATTTTATACTCAGTTTCCCAAAGTGGGATTACAAATTTACCTATATAAAGAACATATACTGAATGGTCATTTTGTTCATAGAAACCATATATGAGTAGAACCCTAGATTGGAAGGTTATTACTAAATAAAATGAGAAGTAAAATATTGTCTTACTGGACACACAGTAGTGGAATAAAAAGAATCCCAGGTTTAGTATCAGAAGACATGGGCTGGAATTCTACTTGTTTGAACTTGGGCAAGTACTTCACTTCTCAGTTTCCAAACTGGGGCCACTAATCTATATAAGAATAGGTGATATGCTGAATATGATAGTTTTTTTATTTTTAAATTTAATTTTATCTTTTAAAATATTTTAAATGTAATATTATCTAAGTTTTATTGTATTTTTGTTTTCTTAAATATTTCCCAATTACATTTTGATCTGGTTTGTGCATGTAGCCCTCCTTGTTAGAAACTCTGTGGCTAGATGACCTCTGACTATAAAACCATGGTTCTTTTGAACAACAGTACTGGGCCTAAAAAGAATTATGCTATTTTTGTACCAGTGTTCAGTATTTATTCTAGTGCATTTCCTTATGAAAATAAGATTCTCTGATTCAGATTTAAAAACAAAATCTAACGGTTATAGTTTGTGTAGAAAATGATTTTTAGATTCTTTTTAACCTGACAACAAAATGTCATTAAATACAAATTAAGCCTTGACTCTCTGAAATCATCATAACTTGCATAAAAAAAATTTAATAGTTATGGTATTGCTTGACCCTGTTTTTTTTCATACCTTTTTCCACAAAGGATTTTTATATCTTACAGTTTCTTTAGATAAGTATAGAGAACTTTTTAAATGAGGGAATCTAATGTAAATACTCCTACCAGACTTTTTTTTTGTTTGTTTTCCCAATATTATAAATGTTAAATATTGTGCTCTAAATAATTATATTTGTTTTGTGGCAGAGAATTGAATTCTAAATCCTGTTCCTCTGTGATAGGAAAACTTGAAAATAATTTCTATTACATGATGTCTCTGTTTTCATCTGTAAGCTTGCTCTTCATCTCTCCCTTTTTTTTTTTAATGTCAGTTATTTGGGATCTAGAAGAATTAAAATAAAGTAAACCACTTGCTATGATGTACTGTTTACTGGATAACCTTGGACATTAACTGGATTAGTAAAAAAATATCCTAGCCAGTTTTTTTCCTCTTAAGAATGGTTAAAAATAACATTAAAGTTTTTAAAAGGAGACATATTGAATTTTCTTATATTTGGTAATAGTCATTTGAGTTGATATTGTTTTAAGGGGAAATACACATTAGATAATGTGGAATATAATTTCTTTGAAGGTAGAAATTCTTTTGGTTTTGTGTTTGTATCACTTGCACCTAGCACAGTTCCTTAACATCCTATGTGTTTTTCAAATGTTTGTCATTTGAATGAATTTTGAATTAATATATGTATATTTTGCAGTGTAAGGAAAGGATAGAGTCCTTTTGGGTATCTTATAGCTACTTGTCTTTTCACTTAGCTTAAAATATTTAAGTGAATCTATAGACGAGCAGTGACCTGCTATGCTTCCCCCCATTTAATATAAAATTACTTGAATTTGCAGAAGAGATCATTTGGGGAGACTATTTGCAAAATTTTATATATTAAAGAACTGGTGATTTAAAGTACATTTTGATTGATAAAAGATGTATTATGTGTGGTTATTTTGTATAACCCATTACAATCGTAAACTCCTGAAGATCAGTAGTATGTTATTCCTTCCTCAGAAACTACCCAATACCTTGCACATAATTTAGAGTTGTGAGGTTCTTGAAAGGAATAGTCTCCAAAATAGGGTGTGTCCATATCTGTCTGTGTATATTCCAGAGAATATGTAACATATTTCCTTGGAATGTGCAGAGAAAATATTAAGAATTGTGATCAGTACAGTCATTTAGGCCACTGATAGCCACCACCTGCCACTTTTCTCTTTCCCTTGTTGACTTCCAATGCAATCAGTGGCATGTGCTTCTTCTCAGGCAAACAGATGTACAGGCAAACATTCTCCACCTAATATCTAACCCCACATACACCTGACTTTCTTCCTTCACCTTTACCACAACAGCAGGACATTTTTCTCTTAAGTCCCCTAACCTAGGTAAAACTTTTTTTTTTGTATAAAACATTCATTTCATTATTTTAATTGCTAGTTTTATATATTTTCATAATGTAACAGAGTAGTAATGTATAATCTATAAAAATATATGTTGGGGGTATGATTAAAAAGTTTGGAGATAATTGCTCTATATGTATTTCACACACACACACACACACACACACACACACACACCCATTCTACTTATTTTTCAGGGATATTTAGGTGGGTCAGTGGATGAGCACTTACCCTAAAATCAGGAGAGCCTAAGTTGAAATATGACCTCAGACATTTACTAAGTATGTATCCTGATTGCCATCCCTATCTCTCCCAAAAAAGCCAAAATAATTTTACTTATTTATTTATTTTTGCTGAGGCAATTAAGTTTAACTGACTTGCCCAGGGTCATACAGCTAGGAAGTGTCTGAAGCGAGATTTGAACTCAGGTTCTCCTTACTTCAGGGATGGTGCTCCATCCACTGTGCCACCTAGCTGCCCCAAAATAAATTTGTTTTCAAGAAATATTTGCTATTCCCAGGTGCTAATTGTGTGCGGGGAGGACGGACGGGGACGGGACGGGGGACGACACTAAACTCCAGATTGTGCTTCTTAAGATAAATAATTCAAAGAATTTTCAGTTTAGTGAGACTGAAACCATAATTAAAGTAGAACATAAGTAAATAAAAGGGATACAGAGTATTTCAAGATTTCCTAGGAAATAGAGAATTTCCAGGATTAGAGGAATCAGAATAGATTTCATGGATGAAATAATATTTATTTGAGTAAGTAAGGCCTTGAAGGGTGGATAGGATTTCAACAGGAATGTAGTAGGCTGGGCACTAAGTTGTTTCCAGGGAAACAACCAAAACAAAGACATAAAGAAGCAAACATTGTATATGTGTTCATATGTTGATGGATTGTCCATTTTGGTTGAAACTTCTGGTCCTGGGAAAAAATACAAGGTTGCAAAGTTTGATTGGAATCCATTTGTGAAGGATCTTTGGATCATAGATTTAGAGTTAGAAGACATAATAGAGGTTATCTTTTTCAGACCCCTCATTTGACAGAAAAATAACCTTTAGACATGCTCCAGCTCATACAGGTAAATAGCCAAACTAAGATTTGAAGTTAGTTTCCCTCAAGTACTCTGAAATCCTTGGCATTCTCTGGATTACCATTTCCAATCCTGTTTATGTGCTTACAGAAACTACTGGGAGAAGTCACACAACCATGTTTCATAGGATTGATCATAGAATTTAGAGCTGAAAGGGAACTAAGAAATCATCTGGTTTGGTTCCTTCATTATACAGAATAGGAATCCATGGTGGGTGACATGCCTTGTTCGAAGTCATTCAGGTAGTAATAAAACATAGGTGGGAAACAAGTACTTACATTCCAGAGCCAGTGACCTTTCTCATTATATCACACTGTCTCTGGACTGTTTATAGCTGAATAATATTATATTTGAGTAAGTAATGGAATATCAATCTTGAATTGTCTCTACATAGACATTCCTTGTCTATTATGGAATCAAGGAAAAGGGGAAAGATTATTTAAAGAACATTTGGGTAGGACAAATAATGAGTTGATTTTCAAGGTTTTGTTTTTTGTAGTTCAGTTGTTAGTGATATCATTTAGGGAAGAATAAATAGGAATTATGAAGCAGCCTGAAAGCTATCTTAATAGCATTGTAGTCAAGTGAAGATAATTTTGACTTGAATTTCACAACAAAGTTTGTGGTTGTGTTAAATGAATCTAATTTCTCACTGAAATGCCTCAAATAATGATAGCAATTATCAAAATGTCCTTGCCTTTCCCCCTTCCATTTAACATTTGTGAAATGGTAAATAACCTCTAAAATTTGAAACGTGACAGTTTCAGGAAATAGAATAGGTTTTTCTTGGTAAAGTTGGGCAAAAATATAAAAATAAAGATACATTGATAAGTTTTGTAATGAAAGAAAACTGAACTCAGACTTTTAGAAGGGGATAGGGTGTGGATTTTATGGAGAAGTTTGATCAAGATTTGCAATTGAGGCCATAGGGGATTTTAGTACAAAATTTTGCACATAGAATTTATATGGGAAACCATAGATATGTGAGCATATCTTTTGTAGACTAAATAAATAAATTTGTATTTATTTGTAAATTTGTAATAAATAAAATGTATTTAGCTGTGGTTATGATTAATGAAATACAAGTTCGTTTTCAAAGTATCTGACTTCTCATTAGTAACTTATTGTCATTATATATATATTCTCAAAAGATACTAATAGATTGTCGACCATATGGGCATCCGCAGCATATTTTAAACACCAAAAAGAGGTTACCAGATTTGCTCCGTGTCTTTTCCCCCTTTTTGATGGAATTTATTAATATTTTTAGGACTGTGGGAAATCGACTTCTTTATGACTAATAACTCACATAAATTTTTTCAAGTTTATACATAGATGAAAGAGTGTGTTTGCATCTCACTTTTCCCTGGGCACCTTTTTGAAAACTAAATTATAGACAAAGTGCTAATCTTCATTACAGGAGATAATTTCTATACCAGAAGTTGCTTATAATAAAAATTACAGCACTCTCTGATCCACAAATAGAATACACACATATTTGCATACCTTTGGAGTAGTTTCTTTACATACATACTCAAAATTTGTAAAGACTTCTATGTATAATGAAAAGTTGAAAAATGCCTTTTAATCTCTTGCCTAATGCATCTGTGATTTTTACTATAGCAATTATTTATATGTTTTCTTAGTATTTATATGTGCCCCAGTA
Organism: Myrmecobius fasciatus; assembly: GCA_023553655.1. Lineage (NCBI taxonomy): Eukaryota > Metazoa > Chordata > Mammalia > Dasyuromorphia > Myrmecobiidae > Myrmecobius > Myrmecobius fasciatus. The sequence continues at coordinate 308,341 of JAJPUD010001128.1, read as the reverse complement.
CTACATTCTAAGTGATAAATCCATTATCGAATAACGACTTAGCAGTGCAGAACTTGAGATCAGTGGTTCTTGCTAAAATCTAGACTCATTGACTTGGAGCCAAGTGATAGGGGGGAGAATTATTTCACTTCTTTCAATTTGAATTTTCTTATCTATAAACTGAGTATAGCAATCCTGGTACCCATCTTTCGAGAGTTCTAATTAAGTTAGCTTTATAAATCTTAAAATTATGTTCATAGAAATTCATACTGCAGTCATGAAATAAGTGAAAAATAAACACAACTATGGCCCAGCACATCTTCTTTAAAGTTTTAAATTTTTGCAATTCTTTTTATCCAAAAATCTGTAAAGATTACTTACACTTGAAATTGTTTTACATTTACCCCACTTTTGGGCTGTTTTCCTAGGGTTAGTCTTGGTTCAAGTCTCACCTTGGATATAGACAAGGCACTGAAAGAGAAATGATAGTTGTCTTACCTACCATATTTGTAAGGATCCAATTCTATATAATGGGCATAAAGCTTTTTATAATCATAAATCAATAAATACATAGATGAAAGTTTGTGTTTTGTTACATGGTAAACTAATAACTTTTCTATTAGAAATATTTCTACTTATAGTTAGACCTTGAAAGAATCATCTAAAATAAAGTAAAATTAAAGAAAATTGTTCTGAAATGTTAGAACAAGAGGGGAAAGTAGAAGTAGAAAAAAAATTCACCAATCATCACCAGAAAGAGGTCCTATAAGGAAAACCTACAGGAATATCACAGTCAAATTCCAAAACCCACAGGTCAAAAAGAAAATACCAAGCAACACGATAAAACTAATTCAAATATGGCAGAGCCACAGTTGGAATCACATAAATAAAACCCAGCTGCACCTATATTAAAAGATTGTGGGTCTTGGGATACTTTATATCAAAGAACAAAAGAATTGGGGTTATACCTGAAAATATACCCCACAGAGTTAAAGTGTAATTGTGAACCCAAAACATGGATATTCAGTCATTTTTGCCAGACTTTCAAGATTTTGTAGCAAAATGACTTGAACTTAATACAAAATTTGACATACAAAATCTAAGAGAAATACAAAGTAAACAACAAAGGCTAATTTTATATATGTGGGTATATAAATATTCTAAATTTAGAAAGAAATAAGAGGGCGAGGGGATGGGAGGATAAGGAAGGGATTTTTAGAGGGAACCTACAACATATACATTTAGAAGGGAATAAAAGTCTAAACTTATAAAGAATTAAGAGAGTAAGGGAATAGGGTAGGGAGTATAGATATAGAAATGTGATGAGGTGATTAACAAGAATGGGATGAGGGTGGGAGAAGGATGTGGGGAAGGGGAATGCAGGTTAAGTAATAAAAGTGCAATGTAGTGAGTAGTAATTTTTTCTTTTTTTTTATTAAAACTTTTTATTTGCAAAACATATGTATGGGTAATTCTTCAACATTAACCCTTACAAAGCTTTCTGTTACAAATTTTTCCCCCCTACTCCTCACCCCTCCCCTAGATGGCAGGAAATCCACTACATGTTAATTATGTTAAAATACTTGACAAGTTGAATATATGTATACATATTTCCAAACATAATTTTTTGTGCAAGAGAAATCGTATCTACAAGAAAGAAAAATCAGAGAAAGGAAACACAATGCAAGCGAATATCAATAGAGAACATGAAAATGTTATGTTGTGGTCCACATTTCACGTCCCTCTCTCTGGGTGTATATGGCTTTCTTCACTGAACAATTGGAAGTGGTTTGAAACATTGCATTGTTGAAGAGAGCCATGTCCATCAGAATTGATCATCATATAGTATTGTTGTTGCCGTGTGTAATGATCTCCTGGTTCTGCTCATTTCACTCAGCATCAGTTCATGCAAGTCTCCAGCCCTCTCTGAAATCATCCTGCTGGTTGTTTCTCACAGAACAATGATATTCTGTAACATTCATATACCATAATTTATTCAGCCATTCTCCAATTGATGGGCATCCATTCAGTTTCCAGTTTCTAGCCACTACAAAAAGGGCTGCCACAAATATTCTTGCACATGTGGGGCCCTTTCCTTCCTTTATGATTTCTTTGGGATATAAGCCCAATAGAAATGCTGCTGGGTCAAAGGGTATGCACAGTTTGATAACTTTTTGAGCATAGCTCCAAATTGCTCTCCAGAATGGTTGGATCCGTTCACAGTTCCACCAACAATGTATCAGTGTCCCAGCCTTCCCACATCCCTTCCAACATTCGTCTTTATCTTTTCCTGTCATTTTAGCCAATCTGACAGGTGTGTAGTGGTACTTCAGAGTTGTCTTAATTTGCATTTCTCTGATCAATAGTGATTTGGAGCACCTTTTCATATGACTACAAATAGTTTTAATTTCATCCTCTGAACGTTGTTCATATCCTTTGAGCATTTATCAATTAGAGAATGGCTTGAATTCTTATAAATATGAGACAATTCTCTATATATTTTAGAGATGAGATCTTTATCCGAGCCCTTAAATATAAAGATGACTTCCCAATTTATTGCTTCCCTCCTAATCTTGACTGCACTGGTTTTGTTTGTACAAAAACTAATAAACTTAATACAGTCAAAATTATCTATCTGGCGGTGAGTAGTAATAAAGCAGAAGAGTCATAGGGGCAACTGATTGGTGCAGTGGATAGAGTACTGGCCCTGCAGTCAAGAGGATCTGAATTCAAATTTGGCCTCTGACATTTGACCCCAATTACCTGCAAAACCAATACAAAACAGAAGGGTCAGAAGGAATAGAAAATAAGAGATACTGACAAACATAATAATAAAAATTAGAAGTAGAATTTATTAGGTTAAAAAAAAGTGGATAGTAATCATTTCAGACAAAAGGAAAATAGGGAAACTACACCGTATGTCCTTCATTAATCAACATTGTTTTGGATTATTCAAAATTACTAGACAGTATAAGGTTGGAATATTGCTGTAGTGTAGGAAATGAATTGATGGATTTAGAAAACTGTGGAAAGATGTGGACTTAAAGGAAGATGTTATCTACTTTCAAGGAAACATGGGATAAACAAATGGTACAATCTTACATGTATATGAATGTATGTGTATGATTATAGATATGTATGTGTGTACATATATATTCATTCATTCTTAATTGTAGCCTTCTTGGGGGAGGTAGGATGAGGAAAAAAGAATGAAATGAAAAGTGCACATTAGAGAACAAAAGAAAATGTACAAAGAAGCAAAGAAAAAATGGGCAACGCTTGTATTTTTAATTAAAGCTTTTTATTTTCAAAACATATGCATGGATAATTTCAATAGTGACTCTTGCAAAATCCTTATGTTCCAATTGCCCCTCCCTTCATCTCCTCCCCTAGATGGCAAGTAATCCATTATATGTTAAACATGCTAAAAATACCTTAAATCCAATATAGGCATACATATTTATACAATTAATTGCTTGTTGCACAAGAAAAATCAGATTAAAAAGGAAAAAAGAGAGAGAGAAAATATACAAGCAAACAACAACAAAAGGCGTAAAAATGTTATGTTGTGATCCACACTCAGTACCCACAGTCCTCTCTCTGGGTGTAGATGGCTCTCTTCATCCCAAGACATTGGAATTGGTCTGAATCATTTCATCGTTGAAAAGAACCACAGCCATGTCCATCAGATTTGATCATCGTATGATCTTGTTGCTTTGTACAATGATCTCCTGGTTCTGCTTATTTTACTTAGCATCAGTTCATGTAAGTCTCTCCAGGCCTCTCTGAAGTCATCCTGCTAATCGTTTCTTATAGAACAATAATATTCATACACCATAACTTATTGAGTCATTTTCCAAGTGATGGGAAGATAGACAACTCTAAACAAAATGTGTTGTTATTATTATGTAGGCTTTCTTGAGATGGAAATTTATTGCTTTATATGTTGAATTTTTTAAAAACATTTTATTTATTTATTTATTTATTTTTAAATTTTATTTTATTTGCAAAACATATGTATGGGTAATTCCTCAACATCAACCCTTACATAGCTTTCCACTACAGATTTTTCCCCCCAACTCCCCACCCCTCCCCCAGATGGCAGGATATCCACTACGTGTTAATTATGTCAAAATATTTGGCAAATCCAATATATGTATACATATTTCCAAACTTATTGTTGTGCAAGAAAAATCGTATCTAAACAGAAGACATATCAGATAAAGGAAACACAATGTAAGCAAACTATATGTTGAATCTTATGCTGTGCAGATGGCAGGGTTTTTTTCCTCTTTCAATTTTGTGTTTATTTTAAATTAATTGTTAAAAATACTTTTAAAGAGAATAAAATAAAAGTAAACTTTAAGGAAACAAATTGCTTTTTGGAATTCATCAGTTTTTGCTTATAGAGCAAGATTTACCTATCCATGTGTTTCTATTGCTGATGTTATAAATCCCTTCCCAACATTTGATTGCCCCATGTAGTGATTTTGCTGACTTGAAGTACCTAAATTGGAATGAAATATTAGTTAGGAATTTTGTGATTTCTCCCCCCCCCCCCCCCATTAGAAGCATATCATATAGATTAGATAATACCTTGAACCATTTTGGAACTTAAATGCTATGTACTTGTGAGATTAAACAGTTGTAGGATCTCACTTTTCCTGTACTGGTGCATACTGTAATACAACAGTTAATGTTATCAATTTGTCCATTTGGAATTTAATGTAAAGATTAATAAGAGGAAGTTAGGTGGTGCAATGGATAAAATGTTGGACCTGTAGTCAGGAAGACCTGAATTTACATACAGTCTCAGATAACTTGGTATTTGTGTGATCCAGTACACATAATTGCTTCCTGACTGAGAAAAATTGTGAAATTTTGGGTAATGGTAATACCTACTTCTAAAAGTTTTTGTGAGGCTTATATGAGATAAAATGTATATAAGTAAGTGCCTTTGAAACCTTAAAACAAGAGATATTAGTTTGTTATTATTAAATGAATGCAGTAGAAAAAGTGCTCTACTTGGAGTTTATTGTTGTTTAGTTGTGTCCAACTTTCTGTGACCTTGTGCACAATAGCATGTCAGTCCATGAAGTTTTCCTGGCAAAGACACTGGAGTGCTTTGCCTTTTCTTTGTCCAGTTTAAGTAACTTGCCCAGGGTTACACACCTAGTACATGTCTGAGGCTAGTTTTGAAATCTTCCTGACTCCAGGTCCAATGCTCTACTTACTGTGCCACCTGACTGCCTCCTATTTGGAGTTTAGAGGACCGGAATTCTAATACTGGTTTTGTTACCTATTCTCATTGTGATCTTGGTCAAATGACTCAAATTCTCTTAATCTCAGTTTCCTCATCTGTGAAATGAAACTGTTGGTGCTTGGAAATCTTTTGCACCTAAATCTCCCAACATTATAATCTCACAATAAATAACTCCTGGGAATGTGAGAGGTAACTGAGCACATGCTTCATGAAATTTTCAGGTATAAACAATCTGAGGTCCAACTTTTTGACTGTTGTGTATGAAAATGGTTCATTTAAAATAGAGCTTCTTAAAACTTTTTCCACTTGCAACCTATTTTCACTTAAATTTTTATGCAACCCCAAGAATATAGGTACATAAAATTAGCATGAAAATAATATATTTACTAATAAATCATAATTTCATGACTCCCACGTTTAGTTAAGTGACCCCTATGTGAGGTGTCAAACCAAATTATCATGTGTGAAAGTGACTTAATTCAAACTCATAATATGTTTTTTCCTCCCACAGGATCTTGAAAAATTGGAAAGGAACATAGAAATTTAGTAAGTTCTACCTAGGTAATAAAATAATTATAGAATTGTTAAAACAAAAAAATTGGCAAAATATATTAGGCATCAGTAGTTATATTTTGTAATAATCTTTTGAGTTGTTAGACTCATTTTTTTCCACATTAAGCAAATAAAGGCAGAGGTTACATAATTAGCACAGTTATTTGTCTGTTATTGGCAAAATTGAGGTGAAAATTGCTAACTCCTTACTATTTGGTCTGTTGTTTTGCCTTTTGAGCCATGTATCTTTTCAGTGTGCAAACATAAGCATTTTTATTGATATAAAATTTTTTTTAATTGAAATTTATTTGAGTTGCTTGTGGGCAACAGAAACAATGTGATTCTCTCTATTTGTGTATAATAAAATAGGTAACATAACTTTTTTTGTTTGTTGTTAACGTGCTAGCATGGTACAGGTGCAAAAGGCATTTGTTCCCATCCTAGAAATTCTGTTGTTTTAATTTCTTTCAGTAATTTACCATTTTAAAGAAATTTAAAAAGTGAAATGTTACCTGGCACTTTATAAGTCTTTGACTCATGATGAATTGATTGTATGTACAACTTTTTCTTTCCAACAAGATGAAGCTACTTAAAAATTAATAATTTATGTTCTGGATGGCTCAGTCTCAATTGAGATAAAGTTGTATTTTGTGTATTTTGTAGACATGCACATGAAGAATAAGATAAAAATATGTGGGGAAAACTGAACTTTTCTTAGTAACTATGTAAAACTGTGCTGATGGTTGGAGATTGTAAAAGTATTATGTATTTTTTTAAGATAGCATATATCATAGTAATTATAATTTGTGAAATACTATGGATTGAAAAAGAAATGTGTTTAATGTTTATTATCTAATGTTTAAAAATAAATTTTGCATTTTGTAATTCCAGATTTCTGTCCTTTTCTATATGTAAAGCTTTGTATACATCTTAAGTTGTCATATCCCTTTGTTGTTTAGTCTCTTAGTTGTGTCTGTTTCTTTGTGATCACATGAACCATGGCATGCCAATACCTTCTGTGGCCTTTTCTTGGCAAAGATAATGGGATGGTTTGCTATCTTCTCCAATAGGTTTAAGGCAAAGAGAAGTTAAGTCATTTGCCCAGGGTCTAAGTGCTTGAGGTTGGTTTTAAACTCTTCCAGAGCCTAGGCCCAGCACTTTGTCCACTGAGCCACCCAACTGCCTTCTCATAGGAAACAGAAATCTGAGAAAGCATTATTAGTGATTTTGCACTTATGTTAGCAATTGAATTCAGCAAGCAACAAGTATCTACTTAGATGATAAGGCATTGTGCAATGAACTAGGAATACAATGACAAAATGAAACAATCTCTGAGTTCGAGCTTACCTTTTATTTAGGGAAAAACTGTGTGTGTATGTGTGTCCGTGTCCAAAATAATTTACATAAGGAGTTACATAATCAAATATGAAGGGCAGCTTGTTAAAAATAGAACAGAGGTTCCAGAGTGCAAGAAAGAATGGGATAGGGACACCTACCAATTAAATCAGTTTAATTTTGTTGTTTATCTTTGTGTTGTCTACTTATTCTAATTTTAAATCTTTTGTTGGATTAACAGTCAAACAGAACACAAAATCACTTAATCCTTGTAAAAAGATTTATGGAAATACTAGGTAAGCAAAATTCCAGATTTGATTTGGTAACAAATAGTAGAATCCCACGAAATGAGTTGGTTAATTTTAATTGTTTCTAGTTTATCAGTTTAGAAAAGCACAAAACATCAACTCAACTAGTTGGACTTTTTTAAAAAGCAGCCAACTAGAATTATTCTCCCAATTTTAGATAATGAAGCTGAGGAAACAGAGCATGTTGGGATTATTATTTTTTGCCCAATCACTTTCACAACATATGTTTAAACATTTAGGTATCAGTTATAATTTATCACCAACTTGTTCTATATCTAATGAAATTAGTTGGATTTTTTTTAATTTAATAAATGGCATTGTTTCATTTCTTTCCCTCATCGTCTATTATTATGACAAAACATTATAGTTTGTTAGTGATTCTAATAACATTAACTTTTATTGCCACTATTCATCCAGATTTACATCTGTAAAAATAAGATTTAAAACCAAGTATATTTTCTTATGTATCTCCATTTGATCTGAAAAATAGAAACAATATTTTTGGTGTAACTTTTTGAGCATTCATATTTCATGTTTTCCTTTTAATTTTCATGGTCTAACATCCTTTACTAGCAGATACACTGATTGTTAAAGGTCTTGAAGATTAAATTATAGAATAACTAAAGCATCAGGTGTGTATTAGAAAGTTTTTATGGCATGACTAATGAAATATTTTAATTTTCTTATAGAAAATACAAGAAAAAGTTTCTAATTTTTATGTAAACATTCATGATAATTCTCCCTTGGATATTAAAATAATTTATCTTGTCATTTCTTAAGTCTAAAGTTGTATTCTCAGTTGAATTGCTTGTATGTTATACACAGGTTTAATTTTATCAATAGAAAAGTTACTAAAATGTTTGCTATATTCCTATCATGGTGTGTATGTTTTTATCTTTGTCAGATAGTGGTAATGATAAGTGATATAACTTTTTTAAATGTTATAGTACAAACATTGTTTTAGAATTGGCCAATACAAGACAGTGTTTTATCTTTACTGTATTTGTTTTCAATTCTTTTTTTTTTTATTAAAGCTTTTTATTTGTATAATATATGTGTGGGTAGTTCCCCAGCATTGATCTTTACAAAGCTTTCCATTACAAATTTTACCCCCAGTCCCCTCCCCTCCCCTCCCCTCCCCTAGATGGCAGGAAGTCCACTACATGTTAATAATGTTGAAATACTTGACAAGTTATGCAAGAAAAATCCTATCTACAAGAAAAAAAAGAAAATCAGAGAAAGGCAACACAATGCAAGCAAATATAAATAGAGATCATGAAAATGTTATATTGTGGTCCATATTTCATATCCCTCTCTCTGGGTGTATATGGTTTTCTTCAGTGAACAATTGGAACTGGTTTGAGACAATTCTTTGTTGCAGAGAGCCATGTCCATCAGAATTGATCATCATGTGATACTGTTGCTGCTGTGTATGATGATCTCCTGGTTCTGCTCATTTCACTCAGCATCAGTTCATGCAAGTCTCTCCAGGCCTCTCTGAAATCATCCTGCTGATCGTTTCTTACAGAGCAATAATATTCCATAACATTCATATACCATAATTTATTCAGCCACTCTCCAATTGATGGGCATCCCTTCAGTTTCCAGTTTCTAGCACTACAAAAAGGGCTGCCACAAACATTCTTGCACATGTGGGTCCCTTTCCCTCCTCTAAGATCTCTTTGGGATATAGGCCCAGTAGAAACACTGCTGGGTCAAAGGGTATGCACAGTTTGATAACTTTTTGAGCATAGCTCCAAATTGCTCTCCAGAATGGTTGGATCCGTTCACAGTTCCACCAACAATGTATTAGTGTTCCAGTTTTCCCACATCCCCTCCAACATTCATCGTTATCTTTTCCTGTCATTTTAGCCAATCTGACAGGTGTGTAGTGGTACCTCAGAGTTGTCTTAATTTGCATTTCTCTGATCAATAGTGATTTGGAGCAACTTTTCATATGACTAGAGATGGTTTTAATTTCATCATCTGAAAATTGTCTGTTCATATCCCTTGACCACTTATCTATTGAAGAGTGGCTTGAATCTCTATATATTTTAGAAATGAGGCCTTTATCAGAACCATTAAATGTAAAGATGATTTCCCAATTTGATGCTTCCCTCCTAATCTTGTCTGCATTTGTTTTATTTGTACAGAAACTTTTTAACTTAATATAATCAAAATTATCCATCTGGTGTTCAATTAGGAGTTCCAGATCTTCTTTGGACATAAATTTATTCCATCTCCACAGGTCTGAGAGATAAACTATATTACGTTCCTCTAACTTGCTTACAAAGTCCCTCTTTATATCTAGATCATGAACCCATTTAGATCTTATCTTGGTATGTGGTGTTAGGTATGGGTCAAGCCCTAATTTCTTCCACACTAGTTTCCAATTTTCCCAGCAGTTTTTGCCAAATAGTGAGTATTTATGCCAAAAGCTGGGGTCTTTGGGTTTATCGAATACTAAATTGTTAAAGTTATTGCCTAGATTGTCCTGATAACCTATCCTGTGCTACTGATCGACTGCTCTATTTCTTAGCCAGTACCAAACAGTTTTGATGACCGCTGCTTTATAATATAGTTTTAGATCTGGTACAGCAAGGCCACCTTCATCTGCCTTTTTTTTTTTTTCATTAATCCCCTTGAAATCCTTAACCTTTTGTTCTTCCAAATGAACTTTGCTACTATTTTTTCTAGATCTGTAAAATAATTTCTTGGGAGTTTGATTGGTATGGCACTAAATAAGTAGATTAGTTTGGGTAGTATTGTCATTTTTATTATGTTCGCTCTGCCTACCCATGAGCACTTAATATTTTTCCAATTGATTAGGTCTGATTTTATTTGTGTGGAAAGTGTTTTGTAGTTTAGTTCATATAGTTTCTGACTTCTCCTTGGCAGAATAGATTCCCAAATATTTTATCCTATCATCTGCTATTTGGAATGGAATTTCTTTTTTGTATCTCTTGCTGCTGAACTTTGTTGGTAATATATAAAAATGCTGATGATTTATGTGGATTAATTTTGAATCCTGCCACTTTGCTAAAGTTGTGAATTGTTTCTAGTAGGTTTTTAGTTGAGTCTCTAGGGTTCTCTAAGTATACCATCATGTCATCTGCAAAGAGTGATAATTTGGTTTCTTCATTACCTATTCTTGATTCCTTTTATCTCTTTTTCTTTTCTTATTGCTAAAGCTAACATTTCTAATACAATATTAAATAGTAATGGTGACAGTGGGCAGCCTTGTTTCACTCCTGATCTTATTGGGAATGGTTTTAGTTTGTCTCCATTACATATGATGCTTGCTGATGGTTTTAAATAGATGCTACTGATCATTTTAAGGAAAAGCCCATTTATTCCTATACTCCTGGAAAAGGAAGTCCTAGGAAAGGGTGTTGGATTTTATCAAATGCTTTTTCTGCATCTATGGAGATAATCATATGGTTTTTGTTAGTTTGGTTATTAATATAATTAATTATGCTGGTAGTTTTCCTAATATTGAACCAGCCCTGCATCCCTGGTATAAATCCTACTTGGTCATAGTGTATCCTGGGGATACATATCCTGGGGATCAGTTTTCAATTCTTAAGAATTTTTTCTTTCTACTTAACTCCTCCAATTTGAAAAAAAAAATTTGCATAAATACACATAGTCAAACAAAACATTTCTATATTGTTCATGTTCAAAAATATATATTTTATTTGGCATCTTGAATCTATGACCTCTCTGTTAGGATAGGTGTAGCATATACCGTCATTAGACTTCTGAAATCCTGATTGGTCATTGTACTGATCAGAGAACTTAAGTCTTTCAGAGTTATCTTTACAATATCGTTAAATAAATTTTCCTGATTCTACTGACTTCGTGATACATTAGCACATAATTCTTCCAAGATTTCTCTGAACCCAGACTCTTTATCAGTTCTTATGACATGATAGTACTCCATTATTACATGATACACAATAATTGATACACAATACAATAATTGTTCAATTATTCCCAATTGATAGGCACCCCCCTCAGTTTCTGATTCATTGCTGTAAATATATTTGTATTTAGGGCTGCTTTTTCCTCTTTTTTTTTTGATATCTTTGGGATATGAGCCTAATATTGCATTAATGGGTCAAAGAATATGCACAGTTCACTGATTTGGGGGGCATAGTACCAAATTACTTTGCATAATGGTTTCTCCCTATACAGTTTCACTAATAATATGTTAATGTGCCTGTTTTCCTTCAGACCTTTCAACAATTCTAATTTTCTCCCTTTGTCATCTTTGCCAACTTTATGGATAGGTGGAACCTCCAAATTTACTTTGCATTTTTTTCTAATTGTTAGTGATCTAGATAATTTTTTTCCATGTATTTGTTCATTTAGATATCTTCCTTTGAGAATTGCTGGGTAATGCATTGCCAAGTTTAAAAAAAATTCATATCAATATTATTAATGTTACAATATTAAACTTCATATTTGCTAAATCCAAGAGTTATGGAGATTGGGGATTATCCAAAAAAGAAAAAGCAGGTTCAGTCAAATCTATAAAGTGATACATAAATATATGTGAATTCCCATAATTCTGAGCAAAATTGAAGTAAATTCTGTTTTTATAATTTCTTTTGCTGCTTTCAGAGGAAAATTAATAATTATTTGAAAAGTAATTAAAATAAATTTTCTTATATCCTCTTCACATAACCATCAAATAACTGACTTTTACTGGCCTAAGTTCTGCTTAATTCTTAGGCTGCATGTTAAAGGAAATTACACTGTAGAAAGTTTCAGAGCCTTGGTTTTACATTTTACAAAGGGAAAAAATAGCTAAAGCCAAATTTATGTAACTTGCTTCAGTTTTTTAAAAAGTTTTTTGTACAATGGGATGAACTCTCATAAAACGGAAGCACATAGCAGATGGGATTAAAAGCCAGAATCCAACAATATGTTATTTACAAAAAACACATCTAAAGCATAGAGATGCATACAAAGTGAAGGCAAAGGGCTGGAGCAGAATCTATTATGCTTCAGGTGAACAAAAAAAAGCAAGGAGTAGCAATCCTTAGATCAAGTAAAAGCAAAGATAGATCTAATTAAAAGAGATAAGGAAGGAAACTATATTTTACTAAAGGGTACCATAGATAATGAAGCAATATCAATACTAAATATATATGCACCAAGTGGTATAGCATCCAAATAACTAGAGAAGTTAAGAGAGATGCAAGAAGAAATAGACAGCAAAACTATACTAGTGGGGGATCTCAACCTTGCTCTCTCAGAATTAGATAAATCAAACCAAAAAATAAGTAAGAAAGAAGTTAGGGAGGTAAGCAAAATGTTAGAAAAGTTAGGTATGATAGATCTTTGGAGAAAATTGAATGGAGAGACAGAAGGGAGTTTACTTTTTTCTTAGCGGTTCATGGAACTTATACAAAAATTGACCATGTGTTAGGGCATAAAAACCTCAAAATCAAATGCAGAAAGTCAGAAATAGTAAATGCATCTTTTTCAGATGATGCATTTATCACATGCAATATAAAGCCAGGAGAAAATAAACCAAAAGTTAATAGGAAATTAAATAATCTAATCCTAAAGAATGAATGGGTGAAAGAGCAAATCATAGACACAATCAGTAATTTCATCCAGGAGAATGACAGTAATGAGACAACCTACCAAAATTTGTGGGATACGGCCAAAGTGGTTATAAGGAGTAATTTTATCTCTCTAAAAGTTTTTTGTACTAGTATCAAATTAATAGTTTCAACTCTGTTGTCCCTTATCAAAACTTACACTATTAATCTCTAATTTATTTTAATATTCTTTTGAATGTGAGAAGTAAGAATAAATTTGCTATAAATGTCAAGACTGAGGGAACAGTCATCAATTATATAATGAATGACTAAAGATATTTGTATATTTTTGAAAAAAGGAGTTAGAATAGGAAACTGTTTCCTAAGTTCTTTTTTAAAAAGTGGGGTGCTCCAAAGGTCCTCTGTTTTACATCAGAAATGGTGGAGTTTTGTATTAATTTCTCATTAGTTGACTTTTGGGGAGCTAAGAACTTTGAGGCTCTCAGACTGTCATTTAAAAAAAACTCTTTTAAAAAGTTTCTAAGTGTTGTGGATAAAGTTAATTTTATAAGAGAATAAGTTTAGAAACTTCAAAGCAATATATGTTGTAACAATCCAATTTTGTACAGATGATAGAAATATTTATTCAATTATGACATTACAAAATGCCCTCTCTTAAATTGAAAATCATTTTGTCTACTAATGGGCTCTATAGTATTAAAAGACTCGAGGGAAAAAAACGAATGCTACGGAACATTAGAGCAACAACTCTCAGTATGTCACTTTATGTCCCCTTTTGACTTCCTTTTACTCTTTCTGGTGTTTTTTAAAGTTTTCATTGATGTTCTTTTCATAGATTTCATAGATTCTTATTAAATTTTATTTAGGATTGATTGGAAGAGAATACTTAAATTTATTACCTTTCCTTTAATGATTAAATTAATGAAGAATGGAAAGCAAATGTGGAATTGATTTTTGTCTAGATTTCCCATGGTTTTTACACATTACTCAGAAAGTAAGTACATCAATGGCTGCAGGAAGCTTTAGACTAGTAGGAATCTGTCAGTAAAAAGCTTTATAGATATATTTTTAAAAGTCATTAGCTTGTGTGTTAGAAACCATATTTCTCCACAGAGTATTGCGCTGAGAAAAATAAATGCTGTTTTGAGGCCTTTATAGTCCCTTCTTTATTTGTAGGTAATAGGTTTAAATTTAGGAGCTATTATGAACACTATATCAACTAAGGGATCATTTTTCTCTTTAAAAAAGGACAGAGAAACTTTACATTTAGAAGATGAAAGTAAAAATTATCAGTCTGTTTTCTTGAAAATTTTTATTTGTTGAAATAATTAATTCATGTTTCATTTCTTCCTTATTAAAAAGGACAAGTTAATTTTATATAGTTTTCATAATATTGTCTTTACTTGAGTCAGTTATTTTTTTAAAAATTAAAAAATGGTATCAAAGAAAATTTCTAAAATATATAGAGATAGCTAGGTGGCCCAGTGGATAGTGCTGAGCTTAGAATCAGGAAGTCTCATGTTCACTTTTAGTTTCAGACACTAGCTGTGTGTCATTGGGCAAATCACTTAACTTCTATTTGCTTCAGTTGTAAAATGAGAATAGCACAGGGTTGTAAAGATCCAAAGAGAGAATATTCCTGTTAAAAAAAAAAATTCAGGCACAGCAACTGACATAATAGTATTTACTACATAAATACATATTTTTTCCTCTTCCCATTTGATCTCCCTGGGACTAACCTTACGTGATTAATAGGCTTTGAGACTAGGGATTTTTACCTCACTATAATCAGGTATTTATGCTGTAAGAATGTTAAAATTAACATTCTTAAGTGATAGAAAATGATACTTTTGTCTCAGAAATGATTGTCTTCTAAGCAGTTATGATTGAAATATATAAGTACACAATGAGTCTTGTCTGTATTTTTTAAGTTGTAATTATATTTGTACATTTTAAAAAATCTTAGCTTAGGCTAAAAATAACATTCTAGAACTGAGAGGTGGCAACTATAATTTTTTTTTTTAGCTCTTTGGACTTCATTAGCTAAAATATTTAATAAGTTCTTTGTTTTTTAGACATATGATTAGCTGGCATTGAGTTTTGTATTTTCTCTATCGAGTTTTTTTTTTTTTGTTGTTGTTTCTTTTTAAGGAGAAATATATGCAAAATTTTGATATCAATTAATCCAGACTTTAGTGATTAGAAAGCAAATGCTTTTCTTTTCCATTTTGGTGTTATAAAGTTGGGATCAAATTCTTAGAAGCAGGTTGATTGTATGTGGTTTTGTCCCTTCTCTTTATTTTCATTTTAAAAAACGACTGTAGAAAGAAACATAATCATAGAAAAGAGGAGGCATTTTATAATTCTTTCAGAAATCATGAATGAATTTGCCTTTTGCGGGTATTTTATAATTCTCTCAAGACCAAAAGGAATAGAATTACTTAAAATATTAAGTTTATATAATATATCATATTATATGAACAAAAAATGGTTTCTGGCCTGATCTTCAAACTGATTTTGGTAGGATTTCTTGTCACACCTTGAATTAAAATTGCATAAGTAAGCTTCACTGAATTTTGGTTTTACAAAAGGGCTTATTGACCTAGCTTTACAATAAAGAGTAAAATCCCTTAACCATTCATGACTGCCTTTTTATAATCTCTTAGTGTTGTTTCTGTAGAACACGCCAAAATGGGGGAAAAACAAACCTTGAGTTTCAAGTACCAGCTTGGTTGGCTCATTATTATCGATTCTACCCTCAAGCACTACATGTACTCCACTCGTTGCTATGGAAACACACAGACCATAGGGGTTTATCATAAACCTTGAGAAACATTCACTATAACAGATCTCAATAAAGAAACATCTGGATCTCTTATTCATCCTTGGGCAAAGGAAGGCCATTCTTTTTTTTTGTGAAACTTATTTGTTACATTCTACATAGTTGTTTTTGTGCTTCGTTTTTGAAGAGGACCATTTCATCAAGGAGGTGATATGATGACATGCAAGTGAATTGAGTTGAAGTGAGAGATGGCTGTGCATAGTCACCAGCCTCACTTTCTTTTCTGGACCCAGTCTGGGTTCAGTGGCAAGGTATAGTTTAGGACAACTGAAAATGCCCTCCCCCCCCCCCCCCCCATGAAGTAGGAAACTTTGACCTTTTTAAACTAAGGTCTTTAACATAGATAACCTGAATGAACGTGCTTATTGAAATTACCTTGGGATATTCTGATTTCTTTTCATGCTGGTTCAATTGAAAATGGACCATGAAAACATCATCTTTAGAGAGCTTCCAGGTTACAAAATTTAAATGTTAGACTAAATTCTGGCTAAAAGTTGATGTTTACAAAGGTGTGATACCTTTCAATAATCTTGATTGGGTTAAAAGAACTTGGAAATATTTTAGGATCAAAGACTTTTCAGTGTTGCTTCCTTTTCTTTCTATTTATTTTCAATTCAGAGCTTTACATTTATTCCCCAGGAGCTGAAGAAAAAATTCCTTGTTGCACTTGGTCAAC
The DNA here is from genome assembly GCA_023553655.1 of Myrmecobius fasciatus. Lineage (NCBI taxonomy): Eukaryota > Metazoa > Chordata > Mammalia > Dasyuromorphia > Myrmecobiidae > Myrmecobius > Myrmecobius fasciatus. Next base: position 291,810 of record JAJPUD010001128.1, on the reverse strand, counting down.
ATTTCAGAGAATGAACAACAACAAAAAAAGTTTAATTGGTGAAGAGGAAGGGAAGGCCAGTAAGAAAATTTTAAAGTTTTTATTTCCTACCATCCTATCCTAAGGAAAGCCATCATTGTCTTAAACAGAAAAAGGATGAAGTTAGGGAAATGATACAAGCAGGGCCGTCCAAATTAATGTATACTGAAATGAATGGACAAGTACTTTACTGTAGTCATAAGAATACTCATCTTCCTTTCCCACTTCACCTGTTGCTTTTTAATTTAAAGCTGTAAGTAAGAAGTAAATGCAGTGCCCTAGCAAGATCTTTCCCGAAAGGAGGAAAATCGCACTAGTAATAGAGTAAAACTTCTGATCAACAGCCATTAGCTTTTCTCATTGGTCTGCTACCTTAAGTATCTACAGCTATTAAAATGACTATAATCTATATCTCCCTAAAGAATTACTTTCATAAATAAATTCCCTATTGTATAAAGCTTTTACAGTGAACGTAAGCAGGTATCTAGAGATAACATTTAATTGTAATAGTTTCATATTCATGATTCTATGAGAAAAAAAATTTAAGCATAATTTCAAAAAAGTTTTGATTTCTCTTGTTAGTTGATATTTCATGATACAGTTTTATGAAGTGCTTTATATACATACTTTTAAACTTTTTTCATTTGTCAGTTAAAGAAAGTGAACCTTACAGAAGTTAAGGCACTTGTTGAT
>JAJPUD010001128.1:233194-288750 GCA_023553655.1 Myrmecobius fasciatus | reverse complement strand
TGTGTGTGTGTGTGTGTGTGTGTGTGTGTGTATTCCTGGTAAGCTCCTTGAAGGTATGACTGCTTAATAGTTTGTTTTTTTCTAGTACCAGATGTAGACAGCAAGTAATCCAATATAGGTTAAACATACACAGTTTTTCTAAACATATTGCATGGAAATGAGAAAGAAAAAAATAAGCAAGCAAACAACAAGAAAAGTGAAAATAACTATGTTGTGATCTGTATTCAGATCTCTCTCTGGATGCAGATGGCTCTATCACAAGTCTGTTGAAATTGGTCTGAATCACCCTATTGTTGAAAAGAGCCAAGTCCATGGTAGTTGATTATCACATAATCTTGTTGCTGTGTACAATGATCTCCTGGTTCTCCTCACTTCACTTAGCATCAGTTCATGTAAATTTCTTGGGGTCTTTCTGAAATCAGCCTGTTGATTGTTTCATATTGCATAATTTATTCAACCATTCCCCAACTGATGGGCATCCACTTAGTTTCCATTTTCTTGCCACTGCAAAAAAGGGCTGCTATAAACATTTTTGCATATGTGAATCCTTTTTTCTTTTTTATGATCTCTTTGGGATATAGGCCCAGTAGAGACACTGCTAGATCAAAGAGAGTATGCATAGTTTGTTAGCTCTGGGCATAGTTCCAAATTGCTCTCCAGAATGGTTAGATCAGTGCAGAATCCACCAACAATGTGTTAGTGTCTCAATTTTCTCACATCCCCTCCAACATCTATCATTATCTTTTCCTATAATTTCAGCTGATCTGAGAAGTATGAAGACAACCTCCTACTTGTCTTAATTTGCATTTCTCTAATAATAGTGATTTAGAGCATTTTTTCATTTGACTAGAAATAGCTTTAATTTCTTTATATGAAAATTGTCTATTAAATCCTTTGACCATTGAGCTATATACTCTTAATTTCCAAAATAAAATTTCCTAAGGAACCTGAATTGAATATTATTTTCATTTATTTTATTTCTACTTTTCATAATCTTAATCTTTTTGAAATATATAAGCTCTTTGAGGGCAGGAACTGTTTAATTTTTTTCTGTATCCTTCGGACCTACCACATATCAAGTGCTTAATGTTTATACTTGTCAGCATTTGTAACAAAATTTATAAATTATAAATAATGTAATTTTCTATTTTTCTATTTTGTAATACTGGGGGAAAACCAAATAAGTAATGCTAATTTTGTTGGTTTTGTTAAATTTGTTTTTTAAATGTAAAAAAATAGAGTACAAGAGATAGATGAAGGTATTCAGAGCTATCTTAAGGACAATAGTGTAGAAAATGGTAGATATTAATCATTTCAGCCATTTATGGATTCCAATTTAGCAAACATTGCTTAAGCATATTTTATGATACAAGAACTGTTTTTAAGATGCAGAGGTGAATAGAGAAACCATCTCTACTTTTTAGAAATTGTAATAGAGTAGAAGATAAAATAAGTTCATAAAGGACTACATTACAATTAAGAAAATATAAAAATATTTTTTAAAAGAGGAATTGCTTCTAGTTGGGGGAGCAAGGAAAGTTTTATGAAGGAAGAGGAAGGTTTTAGTGCATTGTGATGCAGTGGGAGAGAGCCTCTTCTAAGAATGCATAAAAACTGGTTTGGGAATGTGGAATATGAAGGGGAAGAGTCTAAAACAAGCCTGGGAAGGTAGGATGGAGACATTGGAGTGCTAACAAAAAATTGATGAATTTTATTCACTAGGGAAATGATTTGCTTGGATCTTTGTATAGGGACAATATTTTGTCAACAATGAAATATCAATCGGCGAAAAGAAATCATAGAGTCTGGAGTCCATGAAAAGATTTAAGAAGTCTAAACTTGGATGGGAAAAAATGTCATCTTTATTTAGTAACCTCTTACCAAAATTTAGCATTTCTTTCAACTATAAATAATAATAATAATTATTATTATTATTTAATTGCTGAGGCATTTGGGGTTAAGTGACTTGCCCAGGGTCACAGAGCTAGGATATAGTAAGTGTCTAAGGCCAGATTTTAATAAATATTATTTAGAGAGGGGTTTTTAAATTTCACTAGACTCCCAGAAGTGTCCATAATGCTAAAAGAGTTATTAAAAACCCTGGCTCAGAGACAGGCAGATAAATGAAATTTTTTGTTTTGTTTTGTTTTTTCAGCAAATAGGCCATACAGGTGACAGATTATTAGGGTATGTACTGAGCAAAGAAGATGATGATAGGAATGCAGAAAATAAATTGGAGAGATGTGGATATAGGCTTTAGAGCCAAGCTTTTTAAACTGTGGGTTGCAACCCCTATATGGGGTCCTTATAACTGAATGTGGGGATCATGAAATTATAATTTATTTTCATTAAATGTTTGATTTGTATATTTTATAAACCTGGGGTCATGTAAAAATTTCTTGGGCAGAAAAGGGTCACAAGTGGAAAAAGTTTGTCCTGTTATAGAGGACTTGAAAGTTATTTTGCTTTTGTTGGTGGTGGGGGAGGAAGAAGTCAAAATAACAAGTTTTCCCCCTGGAAGATTGATTTTATCATCAACTGAAAAACGGAATAAGGAGTAGGGGATTGTTTATAGAGAGGAGGAAACGGCTAGAAAGGACATTTTACTTGAGTTCTGGCTCTGACTTTTACTAGATGATACTAGATGATCTTTGGCAAAGTTAATTAAACTCATTTAACCTAAATTTATCACTGTATAATGTGGATAATACTTTAATTGTCTGCCTTATAGGGTTATTAACTTGTGTAAATTTTTTGTAACCAGAAAGTATGTAGGTGACTGTTATTAGTGGTATCTTGTATATACATAAACTTGTATATGCATAAATGTTGGTCTCTTGGTCTTCCTCCTTAAAATGTGAGCTCCTTGAGGTCAACAGCAGTCTTAAACTTTCTTGGTATCATTGTTCCTTAGCGCAATGCCTGATACAAACAACAAATATTTTTTGACTGACTGTTAGTGATTGTTTCATATATGTTAAGTCTTTTTTAACTAACTAGATTTTAAATTTCTTAAAGGTAAGGGATCTTGCCCTTTTAAATCTCTTGATTCTCACAGCTTATGGCAGTACTTGATAAATACTTGCTGATTTATTATTGCATTGGTTTCTCCCTGAAACATTTTTTGAGTACTAATTTATATACTTGGTACTTCCTGATTGCCTTTACTTTTACTTCTAGATTGCCCTCTGTGCAGTTATCTGAGGAGATCTTATAGCTCCTCTTATTGAAAAAAATATTCATGATATATATAGGTTTGAAACACTGAAATATTCATCACAAGCCTTTACCTTTTTTTCTTCCTTCTGAACCATTCTTTTTTTTTTTTTTTTTGGCTGTCTTCCCCTTTGCTTACCTATCTTTGCAATATCACCAAATATTAAAGATTATTATATTAATTTGGAGAGTCTTACTGAAGTCTTTATAAAAGTTTCCTATAACAGGAATTGGCAGGTACACTATTATTTTAATAGTGGTCCTTTTTTTTTTTTTTTGCAAATGCTTAGTAATGACCATTGTAATACAAGATGACCAAGTGTCCCATAAAATTACATCTCATTGCTTTATTATGCTTGATAAAAAATGAATTCTTCTAACTTCTTTGCTTGGTTCTACAAGGTCTATGAACCTTCCTTTAATTGAGCTGAAAATTTTTTTTGTCTTCTGATTTCATATCAATATTTATATTATTCAGGTTTTCCATTTGGTATTTGGATTGCTGTTAGGTAATATTTTTTGACCATCTTTTAAAAAATGATGTTCTTCATCTACTTAAAACCATCAGCTGGCATTATATGTAACAGTGATAAACTGGAACCATTCCCAATAAGATCGGGAGGAACAAGGTTGGCCACTATCACCATTACTATTCAATATTGTATTAGAAGTGCTAGCTTTGGCAATAAGAGAAGAAAAAGAGATTAAAGGAATTAGAGGAGGTCATGAGGAAACCAAATTATCACTCTTTGCAGATGATATGATGGTATACTTAGAGAATCCTAGAGAATCAACTAAAAAACTATTAGGAATAATCCACAACTTTAACAAAGTTGCAGGATACAAAATAAATCCACATAAATCCTCAGCATTTTTATACATCACTAACAAAATCCAACAGCAAGAGATACAAAGAGAAATTCCATTTAAAATAACTATCGGTAGTATAAAATATTTGGGAATATATCTGCCAAGGGAAAATCAGGCACTATATGAGCAAAACTACAAAACACTTTCCACACAAATAAAGTCAGATCTAAACAATTGGAAAAATATCAATTGCTCTTTGATAGGTTGAGCAAATATAATAAAGATGACAATGCTACCTAAACTAATCTATTTAGTACTATGTCAATCAAACTCCCAAGAAATTACTTTATTGACCTGGAAAAAATAACAAAATTCATCTGGAAGAACAAAAAGTCAAGAATTTCAATGGAATTAATGGGTGGAGGGAAAAATGCAAATGAAGGTGGCCCAGCTGTGCCAGATCTAAAACTATATTATAAAGCAGCTGTCATCAGAACCATTTGGTAATAGCTAAGAAACAGTAGTTGGTCAGTGGAATAGGTTAGGTTCACAGGACCAAATAGTCAATGACCATAGTAATCTAGTGTTTGACAAACCCAAAGACCTCAGCTTTTGGAATAAAAACTCACTATTTGACAAAAACTGCTGGGAAAATTGGAAACTAGTATGGAGGAAACTAGGCATTGACCCACCCCTAACACCATATACCAAGATAAGGTCGAACTGGGTTCATGATCTAGACATAAAGAATGATATTGTAAACAAATTAGAAGAACATAGGATGGTTTACCTCTCAGATCTGTGGAGGAGGAAGGAATTTGTGACCAAAGAAGAATGAGAGATCATTATTAATCACAAAATAGATAATTTTGACTATATCAAGTTAAAAAGGTTTTCTACAAACAAAATAAATGCAGACAAGATTAGAAGGGAAACAGTAAACTGGGAAAACATTTTTACATTCAAAAGTTCTGATAAAGGTCTCATTTCTAAAATATATAGAGAATTGACTCAAATTTATAATTCAAGCCAATCTTCAATTGATAAATGGTCAAAGGATATGAGCAGACAATTTTCAGATGAAGAAATTGAAACTATTTCTAGTCATGAAAAGGTGCTCCAAATCACTTTTGATCAGAGAAATGCAAATTAAGACAACTCTGAGATATCATTACACACCTGTCAGATTGGCTAAGATGACAGGAAAAGAAAATGACGACTGTTGGAGAGGATGGGGGAAAACAGGGACACTGATACATTGTTGGTAGAATTGTGAACGGATCCAACCATTTTGGAGAGCAATTTGGAACTATGCTCAAAAAGTTATCAAACTGTGCATACCCTTTGACCCAGCAGTATCCCTACTGAGACTATATCCCGAAGAGATCTTAAAGGAGGCAAAGGGACCCACACATGCAAAAATGTTTGTGGCAGCCCTTTTTGTAGTGGCAAGAAACTGGAAACTGAATCGATGCCCATCAATTGGAGAATGGCTGAATAAATTTTGGTATATGAATGTTATAGAATATTATTGTTCTGCAAGAAATGACCAACAAGATGATTTCAAAGAAGCCTGTAGAGACTTGCATGAACTGATGCTGAGTGAAATAAGCAGAACCAGGAGATCGTTATACACAGTAAAAGACTATATATATGATGATCAATTCTGATGGACATGGTTCTCTTCAACAATGAGGTGATTCAAACCAGTTCCTATTGTTCAGTGATGAAGAAAGCCATATAATCCAGAGAGAGGCCTGAGGCAACTGAGTGTGGACCCCAACATAGCATTTTCACGCTTTCTGTGAATGTTTGGTTGCATTTTGTTTTCTTTCTCAGGTTTGTTTTTTTTTTCCTCTTTCTAGATGTGATTTTTCTTGTGTAGCAAGATAACTGTATAGATATGTATGCATATATTGGATTTAACATGTATTAGACTACCTGCCATCAAGAGCAGGGACTGGGGGAAGGAGGGGAAAATTTAGAACAGAAAATATTGCAAAGGTCAACGTAGAAAAATTACTCATATGTTCTGTAAATAAAAAGCTTTAATAAACAACAACAAAAAATTAAAATTATGTTCTTGGCCCCCTTAGCCTCTTCTGTCACTCTGCCATTGTCACTGAAGAAGCTAAAGAAGGCTTCATGAAACTGTCTATTTTTATTTTATTTTATGGGTTTCCAAGGCAAAGAATCCACCTAGTAGTCAACCTACTTAGGTGATACTCAGCAAGGCTAGTCTTAAATAGATTTAATTGGTGAGGGAATAGTAGTTGAAGTTTTTCCAGTATGATAAAACCTGCTGGAGTGTATTCTATTGACATAGCCTTTGAGAAACCAAAGTCATCTCCTTTACCACAATGAGGCTTTGTAGTATGCCTTAACTGCTACTGTAAATTCTGGTTATTACTCAGTCGTGTTTGTAAGCCCACATTGGATTGGTTAGAGCATCATGGCAGTTGAAAGCAGAGTGCACAATGACCAACCATACTTTCAAAGGACTTATTATGAAACATGCGATCCACTTCCTGATAGAAAGTTTCTCAGAGTATATATTGAATCATCTTTTCTCTTTCATTCTTTTTTTGGACATGGCTAATGATGGAATTAGTTTTGCATGACTGTATATATTTTTATACATATACACATTTGGAGTTTTGTTGTTTTTTACCTTTTCAAAAGAGGGGAAGAAGGAGAGAAAATTCAAAACTGAAAATTAAAAAAGAAAATAGAATGATTATACATGGCAACAACAATACTATATGATGATCAATTCTGATGGACATGGCTCTCTTCAACAATGCAATGTTTCAAACCACTTCCAATTGTTCACTGAAGAAAGTCATATACACCCAGAGAGAGGGATGTGAAATGTGGACCACAACATAACATTTTCATGCTCTCAGTTGATGTTTGCTTGCATTGTGTTTCCTTTATCTGATTTTTCTTTCTTGTAGATATGATTTTTCTTGCACAACAATGATAAGTGTGGAAATATGTATACATATATTCGATTTGTCAAGTATTTTAACATAATTAACATGTAATGGATATCCTGCCATCTAGGGGAGGGGTAGGGAGTAGGGAGGAAAAATTTGTAACAGAAAGCTTTTTAAGGGTTACTGTTGAAGAATTACCCATACATATGTTTTGCAAATAAAAAATTTTAAAAAAAGGAAATAGAATGAATGATACTTCATAACTTTTAAAAGATAAATTTTAGAAAAAATTGTGTTCAAATATTATACATAATTATTCAATATTCAGGAGTTGTGAGTTCTAGTGTGGTTGTATCTAGTGATGTAGGATAGCCTATGAGCTAGTAAGTAGTCTTAAGACTGTTACTGTAATTGATATCTCTATCTCTCTTTGTCTATGTACTTGATGATCTCTGAATTTAGCCAGGTTAGTCCTTAAGCAATAAGCATAGTTTCTTATTAATCCTGCACTCTCCCCCCTCCCCGAATTAATAAGCATTTGTTCTCTATCCATTGTCTATCCCATTGGGTAATAGAAAAACCCCTTGTAATAGTATCATAGTCAAGCAAAATGCATTTCCATGTTGGCCATGTTAAAAAAATGTGAATCTTATTTTACATATTTAGTCCATCACCTCTTTCTCAAAATATGGAAAGTATTCTTCATTGGTTCTCTGGAATGATGGTTGAACAATGGATTTTAATCATAGTTCTTAAAAAGTTTCAATGTTGTTTATTTTTACAGGCTTTTTGTTATAATATGAATTGCTTTCCTGGTTCTGCTCAATTTATGCTGCATCAATTCATAGAAGATTTCTGGGTTCCTTTGAAATTGCCCTTTTCATAGAAGATTATATGCTTCTCATAGCTATGAATAGGACATATATTCTTAACCAAACAAGGGAGAGAAGTGATTACAAAGGAAAAAATAGATAATTTTAATTAAATGAAACTGAAAACCTCCTGCACAAACAAAATCAATACACCTTTGCTAAGAAAGGAAGAATTTGAATGGGAAGAAAAATCTTTATAAAAATTTCTGATAAGGGTTTCATATGCAAGATATATAGACAATTAAACCAAGTTTAAAAAGAAACTGTCCCTTTCATATAATTTCTCATATTTTGGAAACATTCTATTACATTAATAGGCATCATTTGTTCAGCCATTCTTCAGCTGATGATTCCTATTCTCTTTATGTACCAATAGCTTTAGTGATATGTTGAACCTAAAGGTAAGCTGGTTTGAGGTAAAAATAAAGCCACAATATCTTTATTAAATATATGCACATTTAAGTCTTTACTGGATCACTTGCCTATCAGCATTCTCATAATTTCAAGGGAGTGTCAGTCATAATGATAATTTTTTTAATTTGTATATTCCTTTATGACTTTTAAAGAACAGTAACATAGACTATTGTGTTTTGAAATCTACATCAACCCTTGTAAGCAGGCATGGGAAGTGTTAACATTATAGATGACAAAAACTGAGACTCTTGAGTTTATAATAAATTACCCACAATTAGTGGCAAAGCTAGGGCTAAAACCTAAGTCTCTGTTTCTTATTTCATAAATTCATCCCTTAAGCTCTTAATTCTACCAAAGCTTTTTAAACTGTGGGTTGCAAAAAAAACCCCAACAACTTGGAAACAGAAAAAGGTTTCTGAATGTTCTACCTCCTGGAGAATCAAATGTTCCACCAAGATTTAATTCTTTATGTAAAATAAATAAGCACATCCATCTCATTAGTAAGTGTATTTGCGTTTGTCTTTAATAAATGGTGAAATGCCAAAGAATTGTTTTAAAATAAATTTTTTTATGATTTATTATCAGGAAATGTTTGATTTGTATACTTATTTTATATACATATGCACTGGGGATCACATAAAAATTTCTGAGGCAAAAAAAGGTCAAAAATAGAAAAAGCTTAAGAAGCCCGGATCTATACCATGCTTCCCTTTATAATTATCTAGTCGGGGGCGGGGAGGGGAAGCTTTCTTTGATAAGAATAAGCAGTATTTCTTCTCCAATGGCAATTATTTTAAATGTCAGGGCTGCTACATGGACAGCTAATTTCAGACCCTTACAATTCTAAAATTCCCTATGATTTGAATCAGATGAATTTAGATACCACTTAGATTAAAAAGACTTTGCCTACAATAATCTTTTGATATAAATATTAAACACATTTTATAAAAAAGAGGAACCAAAGCTTAGAGATGAAATGACAAATCTTTAAAATGTCAATTGTGGCTGAAATCTGTCTTCCAACTTCCAAAATAGTATTCCTTTCATTATATACAATGATGCCTGTCGAGTAAAAACTTAAGTTTATTACATCATTTTGTTATTAAAGAGGAAAAAATTGATGAATTTAAAATGTAGTTTAATGTCTATTTTATGACTGAATTTGGCATTCTCTAAAGTGTTAGGAAAGATAAAAATAGAGATACCACCTGGGATTTCATTAATTTGGAAAACATCCAGATAGAAACTTCAGCTAAGACACCTTCCATACAGCTTTCAGTTGTAGAGTTACCTGGAACTGAGAGGTTGTAACTTGCCCAGGATTGTAGAGCCAATAGATATTAGACATGTCTTTGTTCCAGAGCTTTCCAGCTTGGAGATAAAGACTGTCCCTGTGATTTGTTTGATGGAAGAAACTCTGTGGGTGAGGAAACTTCCTCTGATTTGCAATTTATATATTTTTAGAATTAACATTGGACAACTGGGATGTTACGATTTGTCCAGGGTCACGCTGTTGGTATGTTTCAGAGGTGGAATTTAAATCCAGTCTTCCTGTGTTTCAGGTTGGTTCTCTACTTTGCCACATAAATAATACTGGAGGAAGTTGTTTTTCCTAGAAATTGTAACTTGGATTCCTAGAATCTCTATAGTGCTATTAGCAAAAGAGTAATAAAACACAAATATTAACTAGCACAACTGTAGTATTTTCGTTTAGTGAAAAATTACCATGTGGTGCTTTTTAAAATCAGCCCATTAGAAATAGGAATTTTTTTTTCTGACAAGAAAATCTGTACTTTTAGATTCCTGTTACAGTTATCTGATATATATGCTCGTGTATATGTAAGTGTATGTGTAGATATATATATGTACATATATATAGTATAGGGATCTCTTTGGACAGTTCTATATATGTATATTATCTATCCTGTATAAATGTATACATCTAAAGTTTTATGCTAGATGTAATATAAAACTGTACAAGAAAAGAGCTGGCAAAAATTGTTTTAGAAATCTGATTTTGATCCTTCTTATTTTAAAAAATGTTATTAAAATGTTAATTCTAAGCAATTTAAAGCAATAATTATTGTATAAAGGCAATGTAAATGTAGAAGTTATATATATATATATATGTTCATATGTGGCAAATTCCATCCCTAATTGTGTGATTGTTGTTCAGTTGTGCCTGACTCCTCATAATCCCATCTGGGATTTTCTTGGCAAGATACTGGAGTGTTTTACTATTTCCTTCTCCAACTCATTTTACAGATAAAGAAACTGAGGCAGACAAAGCCAAATGACTTGTTCATGGTCACATAATCTAGTAAGTGTCTGAGGCTGGATTAAATTTAAGAAGGTAGAATTTCCTTGGTGACACTCTTTCTACACCACCTAGTTGCCATAGTTTTGTGATGTCTCACATTTTCTATAGTCATTTTAAAACAGGTCACAAAATGTCCCAAATAAAATTAATATTTAATTGATTTTTATATTCTTTTAAAATTGATATTAATAATTATTTTTAAAATTAATGCAGCATTTTGAAGGGGAAAATGTCAAAAATAGACTTTGAGAGTTAGCTTCAAAGGTTAGCATTACATAGGTAAAGTTAGTTTTATAACTTGGCCTCTACTTTTTGACAGATGCAGAAATATAAATCTTCTGAAATTAGCAAATTATTTTTGCTTTTGGAAAAACACCAAATATGATATAGTAAATACATTTGTATCAAGGTAAGATAATGAAATACTTATTTGATAGGACTCCTAGAAAGTAGAATGTAAGGTCTTTTGAATATTGTACATGAAAGACAAAGTGACTCCAATTAAATTTCTATATTTAACTTGACCCAGGATTACTATTTTACTTTTTTTATTTTTTATTTCTTTTTCAAAAAAAAAAAGCCTTTTATTTTTCCAAATGCAAAAATAGCATTTGACATTCACCTTTTCAAAACCTTATGTTCCGAATTTTTCACCCTCTCTCCCTCCTCTTCTCTAGATAGCAAGCAATCCAGTATAGCTTAAATAGGTGCAATTCTTCCATGCAAATATTTCCATGTTGGGCGTGCTGTACAAGAAAAACATCAAAAGGGGAAAGAAAACAAATAAAAAAGGTGAAAATATTATACTTTGATCCACATTCAGTCTCCATAGTTCTCTCTCTGGATTGGGTGGGATGACTTTTTCCATGACAAATCTTTTGGAATTGCCTTGCAAGATTACTGTTTTAATATGATTCTTTACTATTTCTTTTTTAATGAGGGGAGTAGTAGGATACTAAATTTTAGCTAAATATGAACTAATTTATGATACAAATATCAGGTATCTTGTGTTATCAACACTGTGCTATACATATAGCAGGTCTTTGCCCTTCAGGGACTATAGATTAATAGGATAAGATACATACAGACAACTATAATACACAATATAACATGATAAATGTATTAGAGTTGCAAAGCAAAGTATTAATTTGAGTTTCTCACCTGGAGAACCAAGAAAGGTTTACTGGAGAAATTACTTGAATTAGACATTTAAAACTGGAGAGGAGTTCAAAAAATGAATAATGGAGGATAGTGTAATTGGCTCTCTTTCCTGTGTGGAATTGCCTAAAACTTAGTAGTGGTTTGTTATTTTTGACAATTTTAGCCTTAAGGATCCCTTATTAGAGATCCCTTTTTATTATGTTCTCAGAATAAGGTGATATAAACAGTGATTTTCATGAAAGAAAAGTAACCAGTAAATTGTGTAACTTTCCCCTACATTTTTTATACCGTACAAATAAATTACTTACTGTATGTGTAAATTAATTTCCATGATTCATATTGTTTCATAGTTTTAACTTACCCATTCGTGGCTTTCAGTTTCTATTGTGTTTTTGTTTTGTTTTCTTTGTTGAATTACTTTAATTTTCTATCTTACCAACCTTTTTCCCCCACATCAGTTCATCATTCCCTTTCTCAATATACCTTTCTCTCTTGATATATATATATATCTTTTAGCTTAGTTCTAGTCTTGAAATTGGTAGATAGAATGAATAAAGTTATTTCTTTATAATTAGTGCTTTAAAACCTTTAAAAATTTTATTCAGTTGATAGATGAAAACATTGCCTTTTCATAGGTTTTCTGGGAAACTTTTTTTTTTTTTTTTTTTTTTACAAATTCTATTGCCAGTTTTTGTTTTTATATCATCTTCATTTCCTGATGTATCCCTCTCATTTTACCCTTAGCAGAAAATCACCCATAATAAAGGGGGGAAAAAAGCCTAAGCAATAAATCTTTCAAGTCTTAATATTATACACAGAGTTCCATACTCATAGTCTCCTCCTCTCTACAAAATTTGAGGCAGGGATCCTGTCCAGTTTCATAATTTTTTATTTGGAGCAAAGCTTAGTTACTATAATTTATTTTTTCTTATATTTTATTGGTATCTTTTGATTTTACATCTCCTAAATTTCCCTGTATCCATTTGTGTCTTACCCCTGGGTCATTGTAATTTTGCAACATTCATTTTTGTTGTTCTTTGTATTTATATTTGTGTTAATTTATGAGTTTTCCTATGCATCCTTATATTTATCATATTCATAGTTTCTTAGCTTAGTAGCAATTTGTTTATCTATTCCCCAATTAATAATGTAAATTTACTTTGTTTCCTCTTCTTTGCTATTAGAAAAAAAAACATAGCTATGAATATTTTAATATACATGAGACTTTTCTTTTAGCCATTAATAACCTTGGAGCACATGCCTATCAATGATATGGTTATTCTTTTACTTACATTGTTTTGGTTATTTTTAATATATTATTTACTGTTGTGTATTACTATTTTGGTTATTTTTAATATGTTGTATACTATATATTGACTATATTGTGTACTAAAATACTATGTAGCATACTTAGTATGTTGTTTACTTGTCTACTTTGATTAACTATTTAATAAAATTGTTTTCCTTTTTAATCTTCTGTAACCTTAATGGGATTGCCAAAATAGGTCCATTACACAAAACAAGTTAAGAATTCTTGTTCTAGAGTAATAGATTTCTTTGGTTCCAAAACTCTAAAAGACCATTTTACTAATTTATAGAAAATTTGGTATCTCTGTTTGTAGGAATTAGTTACACGTGACAGAATCAGACATTCAAGGAAGCATTTATTGATATTTTACTATATGCTAGGAACTATGCTAAAATCATGAAAATCTGAAATCATAGACCATAAAATGTTGAAATAGGCATTTTAACTATAAATTTAATCATTTCAAATATAGTGATGAAAACCAAAATTTTATAAACTCATATAATCACAATTATTATATAGTTATGTTTTAAAGGGCTATATAAAAATAACTTATTGTATATCCTCCTGACCTTTCTGAGAGTTTGAATAATTTTTAAAATGATTATTCATAATTTGTGTTTACTCTCTTATAAATTATTGCATTCTGTGATGCATTTATCCATTGAGGAATTATTAGTTCTCTATATATACATACATATCTCCAAATTGTTTATTTTATTTTGGTTATTTTCTTGTACTTGTAGTGTAGGTATGCTTGTATGTACACATGCATGTATGCTTTATCTTATGGAAACATGGAAAAATATTTTTTCCACAACTGAAATTTTTTTATTTTCATAAGTTTTTTATTTTTCAAAATACATACAAAGATAGTTTTCAACATTCACCCTTTTCAAAACCTTGTGTTCCATATTTTTCTCCTTTACTCCCCAGTTTCCCCGTATGCTAGACAGCAAGTAATCCTATATAGGTTAAGCATGTGTGATTCTTCTAAACATTTCCACATTTATAATGCTGCACAAGAAAAATCAGATCAAAAAGGAGGGGAAATGAAAGAAAAAAAAAAGCAAACAAAAAAAAGGTGAAAATACAATGCACAACAACTGAGATTCTTAAAAATTATTTAAAAATTAGATGAAATTAAAATATTTATTTAAATCTTGATTTATTCATAACTACTTAAAATATAAAATATGTATTATGAAAGTTTTTTTTTTTTTTTTTTGGTACTTCATTCTAGTTTTCTCAAACATTTTTATTGAAAATTAGGTGTATCTGGGGCAGCTAGATGGTGCCAGTGGATAGAGCACCAGCCCTGAAGTCAGGAGGACTTGAGTTCAAATGTGGTCTCAGACACTTAACATTCCCTAGCTGTGTGACCCTGGGCAAGTCACTGAACCCCAATTGCCTCAGAAGCAAAAAAAAAAAAAAAAATTAGGTGTATCAAACAATCGATTATGTACACAGTTTCTACTGTGGGATTCTCTTTTCTGGTTGATTTATTTTTCCATTTTTTAAATACAAGGTAGTTTTTATAATGATAAGTTTATAGTATTAGCAAATTCTTGTTTTCCTAAATACTGTTTTTTCTAGTATTATAAC
Organism: Myrmecobius fasciatus; assembly: GCA_023553655.1. NCBI lineage: Eukaryota > Metazoa > Chordata > Mammalia > Dasyuromorphia > Myrmecobiidae > Myrmecobius > Myrmecobius fasciatus. The sequence continues at coordinate 274,104 of JAJPUD010001128.1, read as the reverse complement.
ACTTGTTTTGTTTACTGCCATATTAAATCTTTGAATCAATTCTAAGATAATAAAATGCTAATGCATTTGTATTGTCATCCTAATCATTTACAAAGACCATCTCTTCTCCATTTCTTTTATCATTTCTGAAAATATTTAGCCTTTATTAACATTTGTAGCTGAATAGGGAAGGAGATAAGTATTTATAGATTGTCTGTGATGTGCTTCTTACTATGCTACAAATAAGTGCTTTACAATTATCTTATCTGATCTTCTTAGGAAACCTGAGAAGTATGTGCTACTATTATCTCTGTTTTATAGTTAAGGAAACTGAGGCAGAGACATCTAATAAGTGTCTTTGGCTGGATTTGAAATTAAATCTTTCTGTCTTGCGACCTTTTGCTTTCTATGCCATGCCACCTAGTTTTTTCAGTATCTAAATATTTTATAGCTTTTGTCATTATTTAAATTTTCTTTGAATTTCTAAGAATAGGAATATGATTTCATTGGCATAGGGAACTCTTAGATGAGGAAACTCCCAGGTCAGCATCATTTCTGAAACTTAATAGTCTTTAAGAGAGTCACCTCAAATTTCACAGCTAATATATCAGAGGTAGGACTTAAAGCCCAGTTTTGTGGACTCTGAGGTCAATTTTCTGTTAATAGTTTGACACTGCTTATTTTGGTTTTCAATTACTGTATAGAAAAGTTCATGTGTGTGCGTCAATTTTTGTCAGTCATTTATTTTCATTTTTTCCTCTTCCCTAATTTTCCTCCAAGCCATATGAAATGGAGTTATATCTTTTCTAAGTTATTGTGTTTATTAATTAAAATTCATGGTCATCTTTATAGTTTTTAAAAGCTGCTAAGTTATATATTTTATATCATAATCCCTGCAGAGAAGACCTACAAAAATAAATTTATTTAGTAAACATTAATTTTGTATCTATTTTTATTTAAGATATTGTTAGCATTTTTTTGTGTGTTGTGAATCCCTTTAGCAGTCTAGTAAAGCCAGTGGATGCTCCCTGCTCTCCCTCCCTCTTCTCAGAATAATATTTTTGGGCAGCTAGGTGGTGCAGTGGATAGAGCACCAGCCCTGAAGTCAGGAGGACCTGAGTTCAGATGTGGTCTCAGACACTTAACACTTTCTAGCCATGTGATCTTGGGCAAGTCATTTAACCCCAATTGCCTCAGCCAAAAAAAAAAAAAATACATATATATATATACATATATATATATATAATATTTTTAAATGCATGAAATAAAATACATAAAGTTACAAAGGAAACCCAAGATAAGTGCTTTTTTTTTTTTTTGGCTGAGGCAGTTGGGGTTAAGTGACTTGCCCAGAGTCACATCACGCAGCTAGGAAGTATTAAGTGTCTGAGATCAAATTTGAACTCAGGTCTTCCTGACTTAAGGGCTGTACCATTAGCTGCCCTGATAAGTGCATTTTTAAAAAGATGAATTCTTTTTCTTATCACAACCTCCCTAAAATAAATTTATATATGAATCCAAGGTTAAGAATCTTTCGTCTGAGATTCAGAACTATTTGTTATAGGTCCTGTGGGCACATTAATATAAGACAAAGTAAAGTGTTCCCCCCAAATCATTTATAGCTTAGTTTTGGAGATAAAACTCTAGAATATAGAAAGCAATGAGAAAATAATTGTTAAAATGTTTGATTTTGACTTATTGCAACAGAAACCCAAAGTTGAAAGAAATTGGTATGGATTGGAGTAGTTCTAAAAGCTGTATGAAACCAAGAGGGACTTGGACCAAGTCTTGAAGATTGTGTAGAAATTAAATAAGCAGAGAGGAGAATATAGGATTATTCCCAGAGAATAGCAGGAGAAAGCGGAAGCAATGAACATATTTGAGATGCTAATGAGATATGCATCAAGGGAACAGAAGGTACATTTTTAGGAAGAATCAGAAAATGATATAGGGAAGATATAAATTCTAGACTAGTCTAGAAGTCTAGTCATAAGGCATAGTAGGATAACACTGGATTGTAGGTCAAGAGAATTGTTTATTCATAAACTTCTTCTCTCTAAGTATATTTCCCTATTAATCTGGATTATACCAGATAATCTTGTAGTCTTAAATTTCTATAATTTTACAAGATATCAGCTAAAATCTTGGTTTAGACATGAAGAATAAAATTAAAAATTTTAAAGTCATCATTGCAGCCATGAAATAAGATGAACTCTCTAAGTGAAAGAGGGATTAAGTCTTTGGTGCTCAGGGCAAGATCCTAAGGGGTATACTTGTAGTTAATAAAGAATAGAAATTCAGTCTAGCTAATATATACTAGAAGATAATAAAGATCTAGGAAAAAATAAGTTAGTAGAGATCCAGGAGAGCTAGGGGGGAAATGTCACAGGATACCAAGATACACATGAGAGGATTAAAAGGAATGAACAATCAAATGCTATAGAGAGATCAGAGCATAAGGAGTTAAAAAACAAACCAACAAACAAACAGCTTTTGTCAGTAAGGAGGTGTTTTATCAATTACCTTTATAAAATCAGTTTAAATATTGCAGTTGGGCCAGAAGTTACATAGTTAGAATTTTAGGAAGGCATATGACTTAAGACCTGAAAGCACTGAATATAAACTTCTTCTTAAAGATAGCAATTAGAAGGTAAGAGATTTGGGATATGTTAGCAGGGTTAAGCAGAATGTCTTTAAAAAAAAAATAAAAAGGAAGTCCTGATGATGCTCAAAGACATAAGGGAGGATGGGGGAGACTCTTTAAACAGGGAAAGATTAAAGACTGTAGAAAAGGTATGGTTCTAAAGGTATTTATAGACTCATAGCTTTAAAAGCTGGAATGGCTCTTGGAGGTTATTAGTCCATCCCCTGTTACTTTTTGGTGCTTTTAGTAATGGCTTAATATAAAGTCATACATTTGTTTTGTAGCTTGAGATTAAGATGATTAAAAACTTAATGCTGAAATAAAAATTTTAAACATTGGTATTCTGTTATAACTGCTCAGTCATTTCACAAAATTATCCCAAGAGTGCAGACATTTTGAGGCACTTGAATGTGAAAAGTCTTTTGCCAGAATTTTAATAGCATAAAATATTGATAGTATAGGGGAAAACTTGGAAAGTCATCTGAACCCTATGTGGTTATAAATTCTTGTCTACTATGGACCAGATGAACTTAGACTGTCTGGTAATCCCTGACTAGGCAAGGAGATGTGGATAAATTGGTATGCTTTTCTGGGAAGTTGAGGAGGGAGAAAATTTAGCAAATATTTAAAAACTTTTCTCAAAATTGTTAGGAAGTACAAACACAAAAGTGAGTTTTCAAGATTAAGACTTACAAGTAAGTCATTTTGAGAACAACACTGAAACGCATCCCCCTTTCCCCTTCCCTTCCGCCCCCCCCAAGACTCATAGCCAATGATAGTCCATTATGGTTTAGAAATTAGTTTCAGAATGCCTACTATATGCTTTTATAATTGCTTAATTTCTATCCTGGGACATGAACTAATTTTTTTTTCTTCTTCTTCTTCTTGTGAACTTTTAGGCCCTATGAGAGAAAGGGAAAGTTAAGGATGCTGGAGCAGAACAATGGATTTCTCTTTCTCTTTCTTGCAAGGGATCATGGGAAACACAATTCAGCAACCACCTCAACTCATTGACTCAGCCAACATCCGTCAGGAGGATGCCTTTGATAATAGCAGTGATATTGTTGAAGATGGTGGCCAGACACCATATGAAACCAGCCTGCAGCAAGGCTTTCAGTACCCACCTACCACAGAGGAACTTCCTCCAATTACAAATGGCTATCCACCCTCAATCAGCATGTATGAACCTCAAGCCAAATACCAGACATATAGTCAGTATCCCAACGGGTCAGCCAATGGTTTTGGTGCAGTTAGAAACTTTAGCCCCACTGACTATTACCATACTGAAATTTCAAACACAAGACCACATGAAGTTCTGGAAAAACCTTCCCCTCAACAGCCACCACCTCCTCCTTCGGTACCACAAACTGTGATTCCAAAGAAGACTGGCTCACCAGAAATTAAATTAAAAATAACCAAAACTATCCAGAATGGCAGGGAATTGTTTGAGTCCTCCCTCTGTGGAGACCTTTTAAATGAAGTACAGGCAAGTGAGTACGCAAAATCAAAACATGAAGGCAGAAAAGAAAAGAGGAAAAAAAGTAACAAGCATGACTCTTCTAGATCAGAAGAGCGCAAGTCGCACAAAATTCCCAAATTAGAACCAGAGGAGCAAAATGTAAGTGGATCTAGCTTTTTGTAATATTTCATGTGTTCACTGGGACTTATTTTCCTTGAAGAAGAATACTGCTGATTTTTGGTTTCTTTTGGAATTTGTTGAAATGTGAAGTGTTCATAAAAAAGTGTCTTGCTAAGTATCTTGCTTGTTGTGCAACTTTATGTAAATAGGCTTATTTATTTTGAAGGACTTTTGTAGCAGACTCCAGATTATTCAGGCTGGAGTTAAAAAACAAAAGAGACAGCAATGAATAGTGCCATTTCCTCATTTTTAGATCTTCTCAGAATTTTTAGCAGCATTTGAATTGTGTAAGGGAGGAGGGGAGGAAATCTGTCTTTATCTTTAGCTTGCTTTGATTATGTGCTTGGTAAATTGTTAAATTAACAAATTAGTTTGCAGAATTGGATAATCTTTTAAAATACCAATTAAGTATTGATACATTTTGATCAAAACTTTGGGATAAAATTCTTTTTCCCAAATAACATCATGTATGTTACTAAATAACTTGGCATTTGGGTCCAGTATAAATGTACCACAAACAAACAAAAAATAACTAAGCAATTTTGGACTAGATGGTTTTTGATGTCCCTTCCAGCTCCAGAATTAAAAGTTTATTTTTGTTACTACATGACAATATTTTCATGGAATATGAGTTAAAGGGATTAGTTAGTTGCCTTGGTTGTCCAACATTGACTTAAGAAAATGTCCGTATTTTTATGGCAACTATGATGGTTGTCTGCTTTACTTAACAAAATATGTGAGTATGATAGTGTCTAATCTAACCTAATATTTAAATCTGTAATATTTTATCCATGAAAATGATTGCTCATTGTAGATTTATTTTGTTATTGAGTGAAGGGTTTTTTTTCCTTTATGGAATTAAAAGTGAAATCTTCCTTGGTTTTAGTATGGGTCTAGAATCTCAACTGAATGACTAGCAAACAAACATTTAAAAATAAATTGTGTTGATACATTTTGTTTCAAAGTGTCATACAAGTTCTAGTAAATTCAACAGTACACTCTTTTATATGTATAATGCCCCCCAAATAGCTAAGTAAAACAACACAAGGGTAATTGCAACCTGTAGGTGCAGCCTTACTCTCTAATAGTTAACTTTTTAAAAATAATTTTTAGTAATTAGTAGTAGCTTACTAGTTAGGCTTTTTTAGTAGTTTAGTTTTGATAGTTCATAAGTACTTATTTTAGTTCTCCTGCTATATTACTCAGTTTTTCCCTGGCTGTCTTATCTTATGATTTCAGCTTTCTTATCTATAAGAATTTGAATTTCTGTGATTCTGTAAGACTAGGGAGATGAACTTAAGTATCAGGGTAAAGCTACTATTTACCAAATGTTTCCATTTTTTATACTTTGGGCATGATTGTAAACTAAGGAAAGATTAAAGTTATTGGAATCACAAACTGTTAGAACTAGAAGAAACCTTTGAAATCATATTTTTAACTCATCCCCTTCCATTTCACAGATGACCAAAGTGCAGGAGCAGTGAGAGTTTCTGATATTTGCATTGTAATAAGATTTCCAAGGCTATCCTTTCCTGTTGCATTCTAATTTCTCTTTTGTCTCATTTATTCTTGTAATGTTAATTATGAAAGCTCGCAGATGCATTTGCTGATAAATACTATGTTCTATTTAGCCAGAAGACCTTTTTTAAATGCTGATAATTAAAAAAAAAAAGGATTCCAGTCCATTTTCCTGTTTTTGTTATTGTAGTAAAAAAATTCTTTCAGAATGTTCTAGTTTGTTAGAGTCATCATTCTAAAAATTAGTTAATATGATTTTACAGCTCTGCAGTTGTAGAAGATACTAAGGAAGTGGGTCAAATGCTGCTGAATCAACCTACTCTTAAAACTGTTATTGTTAATCACAAATACTTAAAAAAAATTTTTTTTTCCATGTTCCAAATTCTTTACTTTCCCCTCCTTTAGCACCCTAATCAGTGAGAAGGCAAAAAATCAAAACCTATTAAAAATATGTATAGTCAGGCAAAACAATTTCTACATTAGCCCTTTCTCTTCCCTCCCCCCCCCCGCCAAAAAAAGGGGGGGATGCTTCAGTTTGTACTTTGCATCCATTAATTCTCTATCTGCAGGTAAATAGTATGTTTCATCATTTGGGAATCTTTTGGAACTGTGGTGGGTGGGTCATCGTGTTGATCAGAGTTACAAAATCTTTCAAAGTTCATTATCTTTACAATATTGCTATTACTATAGACTGTTCTTCTAGTTCTGCTCATTTAATTTTATGTCAGTTCCTACAGGTCTTCCCATATTTGTCTAAAATCATCACCTTCATCATTTCTTAAAGCACAACCGTATTATATTACATTTATATACCATAACTTGTTCAGTTATTCCTTAAGTGATAAGCATTCCCCTAGTTACTAATTTTTTTGCTATCATAAAAAGAGCTACTATAAATATTTTTGTACTAATGGGCCCTTTTCCTCTTTCTTTGTTCTCTTTGGAATAAAGCCTTAATAGAAATTTGCTAGCGCAGAGCACCCTGTAAAAAAATTTTGGACACAGATTCATATGGTGTATTAATATGCCTGTTTTCCCACATCCCTTCTGCATTTGTCATTTACCTTTTTTTGACATCTCAACTAATTTGATGGATGTGAGGTGGTATCTCAGAGTTGTTTTAATTTGCATTTTTTTCTATTTATTGGTGAAACAGGTAGGTGGAGCAGTGGATAGAGCACCAGGATTGGAGTTAGGAACACCTGAGTTCAAATCCAGTCTCAGACACTTACTAGCACTGTCACCCTGGACAAATCACTTAAACTTGTTTGCCTCAGGTTCTTCATTTATAAAATGAGATGGAGAAGAAAACAACTAACCACTCCAGTACCTTTGCCAAGAAAACCCTAAATGGGCTCATAAAGAGTCAGACATGACTGAAAAGACTAAACAGCAAATTATTAATTATTTAGAGCATTTTTTCATATGGCTATTAATAGCTTTTCTTTTTTGAAAACTGCCTGTCCATATCTTTGAGATTTGTTGAGAATCGGCTCTTACTCTTGTAAATTCGACTCAGTTCACTCTTAGAAATGAGACCTTTATGAGAAAACTTGCTACAAAGAATTTTTTCCTCTTATTTTTCCCTCTCAATTTTAGCTACATAGGTTTTATTTGTACAAAAGTTTTTAAATTTTATATAATCAGAATTATTCATTTTACCTCTCTTCTTTAGTCATAAATTCTTCTATCCAGTCCAATACAATAAACATTTATTAAGTGTTTCAGTATTTTAAGTGCCTGTGTTTCAGGCACTTTATTATGTCTGGGGATCTCTGCCCTCAAGAAGCTTATAGTCTAATGAAGAGAGAATACACTAAAATGGAGCCAGAAAAGGGTTGTGGGGACACAGTGGAGCATCTTGTTCCAAGGAATTGAAACCAGGCAGAGCAGTTGATGCAAAGTAAAAGGAGCTGGGTCAAATCTAATCTCTGCCCTCTAATAAATTGGGAGTTAGGTACTCCACCCTCCTGCCTTCCAAATAAAGGGAGGAGGAAGCTGAGGGAGATGTCAGTTAGACTCAAGTTAGCAGGATTGTGGTAATTTTTCCCCCTGCTCTGTCAATTTCCTTGTGATACCATCTTTTATGTAACATGAACTAATTTTGAGTTTATCTTAGAATATAGTATAAGGTGTTGGTCTATGCTTTTTTCTGCCAATTTTTCCAATAAGTTTATCAAATAGTGAGTTTATGCCCAATAGCTGGGATCTTTGGGTTTATTAAATGCTAGGTTGATTTGCTTTTTTGTCCATTTTGTGTGCTTAATCTGTTCCACTGATCAACTTCTCTGTTTCTTATCAAGTATAAAATTGTTTTGATGATTATTGCCTTATAATATAGTTTGAAATTTGATAAGTAAATTAATTTTGGTGATGTCATTTTTATTAAATTGGCTTCCCATGAATAGTTAATGTTTATTTAATTACATTTAAATCAATGATCATTTGTGTGAGGTGTTTTGTAATTTTGTTCATAGAATTCCAGTGTGTTACTTGGAAGGAAGACTCCCAAGTATTTTATGCTGTCTACAGTTGTTTTAAATGGAATTTCACTTTCTATCTCTTCTGCTGAATTTTTGTTGGTAATATATAGACATGCTGATGATTTGGGATGTTTTGTATTCTCCAACTTTGCTGAAGTTAATTATTTCAATAAAAATTTTAGTTGAATCTCTAAGGTTGTATAGATAAACTATCACACTATCAGCAAAGAGTGTTGATTATATTTCTTTTTTTAGTTCTTAGTCCTTCTACTTTTTTTTTATTTTCCTGCTGTAACTAGTATTTTTAGTACAATATTTAGTAGTAATTATGAGGAACATCATTGCTTCACCCAATCTTATTGAAAAGGCTACTGAATTATCCATTCCTATGACAGAAAATGCTGTTTCTTGATTTTAGATAAATACTATTCAGTCATTTTAAGGAAAGCTTTATTTTCCTGTACCTAGTAATTTTTTTAACATTAATAAATGTCATGTTTTGTTAATTTTTATTACATCTAGTGTAATAACCATGTTTTTTGTTATTGATATGGTCAATTATGTTTGTACTTTTTCTACAACCTACTTGGTTGTACTGTATGACCTTCATAAAGATTATTGTAATCTCCTTACTAGTGTTATATTTTAAATTTTTGCATCAATATTCATTAGAGAAATTGGTCTATCATTTTCCATATGTTTTGATTCTCCTTGGTTTTAGGTATAAAGACCATATTTGTGTCATAGAAGGAATCTTGTAGGACTCCTTCTTTACCTTTTTTTTTTTTCCAAAAAGTTTGTGCAGTATTGGAATTAATTTTTCTTTATGTGATTGGTAGAAATCACTTGTGGAATCCATTTCGTCCTGTGGTGAGGTTCTTCTCGTTCCCCCCACCCCCCATAGGGATCTTATTAGTGACTTAATATCTAAGATAGGTTTATTTAAATATTTTATCCCTTGCTCTGTTAATCTGGGCAATTTAGATTTTTGTAAATATTTATCCATTTCATTTAGATTATCAATTTTATTGGCATGTAGTGAACTAAAATAACTCCTAGTAATTGCTTTTGTTCCCTCTTTATTTGATTATGAATTCTTCATTTTCATTTTTTGATACTGGCAATCTGGTTTCCTTCTTCCTTTAAATCTCAAATTAGCCAATAGTTTATCTTGTTTCTTGTTTGTTTTAAACCAGCTACTAGTTTTATTTATTAATTAAATGAATTTTTTGCTTTCAGTTTTGTTAATCTCTTGATTTTTCAGGATTTCTATTTTAATGTTTAATTTTTTGGCGTGTATTTTGTTTTTGTTTTTCATTTTGAGGAGTGAGAGGCAGTCAGAATTAAGTGACTTGCCGAGTGTCACTTAGCTAGTACTAATTATCTGAGATCACATTTGAATTCAGGTCTTCTGTGCCACTTCGCTGCCCCTTAACTGGGGAGAGGGATTAATTTGTTATTGTTGTTGTTTTTAGTTTTCTTACTTGCATGCCCAATTTATTGATTTGTCCTTTCTCTTTTTTATTGGTGTTTTTAGACATAAATTTTCCCTTAGTATCTTGTCTCATTGTTATAATTATCTTTAATGAAATTATTGTTTCTATGATTTGTTCTTTGATCAATTCATTATTTAGAATTGTTTTTGAGTTTCCAATTTAAATTTTTATTCTATGCCTCAAAATTCCTTTATTGAATGGAATTTTCATTGCATTATGTTCTGGAAAAGAGTTATTTTTTTGGACAGTTGCATTTTTTTTGAGGTCTTGTGCCATGATACATGAAAGATATACTCTTTATATTCCTATAGGTCTATCATTTCTAAAATTCTATTCAGCTTCTTGCTTTCTTTCTTGTTTATTTTATGGTTAGATTTATTTAGGTCTTGGGGGAAGTTGAAGGCCTCCACCAATATTGTTTTGCTGGCTATTTCATCTTGTAACTCATTTCTTTTTTCCTTTAAGAATTTATATGCTATGCTACTTGATTGCACACTGAGTCTCATTGATAGGCCACAAGTAGGTCCAGGCCAAGCTTGGATCGGTGTTTGAATCCTGACTGACTCAGATTCTATGTAAATAGCAATCATTTCTGCTTTGGCCAGAAACACTGAGGGTCTTCCCCACCCAGATTTATTTGTTTATTTTGATTGTGAGGTTGTTGTTTTCTTTTTTTGACTAGGTGAACGGGGAGATTCTTTGCCTTTATTACCTAGCCTCAATCACTGAATGGGTGCGGCCTCAGTCAAACTGGGAGCTGTTGAAGATCTTAGCTTAAAAAGGCCAAGGTCTCCCATTGCATCCAGGGCCATCTTCAGTCATGCTGATCTATATCTTGCCACTGGACCCAGATGGCTCTGGGGAGGAAAATGAGGCAAGTAACCTTGCAGAGCCCTCCCTCACTTAAATCCAATTCATTTGCATGTAATGGCATCATTTCCTTTGTGTCTTGGTCTTCTTTGAGAACAAAGGACCAAACAATAAAAATATAGTATTGATATTAATTCTTTGCCTGTAGTACCTTTTAGCAAAATGTATTTTCTGTTTATCACTTTTGTTTAGGTCTATTTTTTCTTTCCTTTGTTTAAGCTCATAATTGCCTATCCCCACCTTTTTTATTTCAACTGAAGCATTATAGATTCTACTCCAATCCCCTATTTTAATTCTGTGTATCTTTCAATTTCAAATGTTTCTTGTAAACCACATATTGTTGGATTCTGATTTCTGATTCATTCTATCTGCTTCCATTTTGGGGGGTGAGTTCATCCCATTCACAGTTATGATTGCATCCTGTATTCCTCTCTAACCTGTTTTCTTATACCTTCTTCAAGAGACTGCTGTGGTTCTGACCAAACTTCCTTTTATCTACTCTCTTATTTCCCTCCTCCCCTTTCTCTTAAAGCCTCTTCTTTCCTACTTCCTTGATAGGTAAGTTAGGTAGAATGAATTTCTATACCCAGCTGTGTGTGCATGTATATTCTTCCCTCCCTAAATTAAATCAGTTGAGTAAGATTCAAGTGATATGCTCTCTATCTCCAGGCCCTCTTCATTGTATCAGTTCCTTCTAGTACAACCCATTTATATGAGGTAATTTTCCTTATTTATATCAGTTCCTTCTAGTACAACCCATTTATATGAGGTAATTTTCCTTATTATTCCACTCTTTCACAGTCTCTCCCTATCTTCTGGTTCATTTCCTACTGCCTACTGTCATCCTCTATCCTGAAAAACTCCTTACCCCTTCCTTATATCCTTTCTATCATCCTATCCCTTATTTACCCTTTATAACTGAACTCAAAAAGGCTATCTACAACAGGTGCTTCCATTTACTCTCCTTCCACTGTCTTCTTAACCCCTTATGATCTGGCTTCTGATATTATTGTGATTATGCTCTCTTCTAGAATCCTTATGTTATCTCCATCTTTATACTTTATCCAAAGTTACTAATGACTTTAGTTCGCAAATTTAATGTCCTTTTTTTTCCAACCCTCTTTCTCTTTGACCTCTCTTCACCTTTTATCACTGTTGATTACTCCTCCTTTATACTCTTTTTTAAAATTTATTTTTAATAATAGTTTTTTATTTTCTTTTTTTTCCTTCATTAGCATTTTTTATTTGCAAAATATATGTATGGGTAATTCTTCAACATTGACCCTTACAAAGCTTTCTGTTACAAATTTTTCCCCCCTAGTCCCCACCCCTCCCCTAGATGGCAGGAAATCCACTACATGTTAATTATGTTAAAATACTTGACAAATCAAATATATGTATACATATTTCCACACTTATCATTGTTGGGCAAGAAAAATTGTATCTACAAGAAAAAAAAGTCAGAGAAAGGAAACCCAATGCAAGCAAACATCAATAGAGAGCATGAAAATGTTATGTTGTGGTCCACATTTCATATCCCTCTCTCTGGGTGTATATGGCTTTCTTCACTGAAAAATTGGAACTGGTTTGAAACATTTCATTGTTGAAGAGAACCATGTCCATCAGAATTGATCATCATATAGTATTGTTGTTACCGTGTATAATGATCTCCTGGTTCTGCTCATTTCACTCAGCATCAGTTCATGCAAGTCTCTCCTGGCCTCTCTGAAATGGTCCTGCTGGTCGTTTCTTACAGAACAATAATATTCCATAACATTCATATACCATAATTTATTCAGCCATTCTCCAGTTAATAGGCATCCATTCAGTTTCCAGTTTCTAGCCACTACAAAAAGGGCTGCCACAAACATTTTTGCACATGTGGGGCCCTTTCCTTCCTTTATGATTTCTTTGGGATATAAGCCCAGTAGAAATGCTGCTGGGTCAAAGGGTGTGCACAGTTTGATAACTTTTTGAGCATAGATCCAAATTGCTCTCCAGAATGGCTGGATCCATTCACAGTTCCACCAACAATGTATCAGTGTTCCAGCTTTCCCACATCCTCTCCAACATTCGTCATTATCTTTTCTTGTGATCTTAGCCAATCTGACAGGTGTGTAGTGGTACCTCAGAGTTGTCTTAATTTGCATTTCTCTGATCAATAGTGATTTGGAGCAACTTTTCATATGACTAGAAGTAGTTTTAATTTCATCATCTGAAAATTGTCTGTTCATATCCTTTGACCATTTATCGATTGGAGAGTGGCTTGAATTCATATAAATATGAGACAATTCTCTATATATTTTAGAAATGAGGCCTTTATCAGAACCCTTAAATGTAAAGATGATTTCCCAATTTATTGCTTCCCTCCTAATATTGTCAAAATTATCTATCTGGTGTTCAATTAAGAGTTCCAGTTCTTTGGACATAAATTTATTCCATCTCCACAGGTCTGAGAGGTAAACTATACTACGTTCCTCTAATTTGCTTATAATATCACTCTTTATATCCAAATCATGAACCCATTTAGATCTTATCTTGGTATGTGGTGTTAGGTGTGGATCAAGCCCTGATTTCTTCCACACTAGTTTCCAATTTTCCCAGCAGTTTTTGTGGAATGGTGAGCACTTATCCCAAAAGCCTGGGGTCTTTGGGTTTATCAAACACTAAATTGCTATAGTTATTGCCTAGTTTGTCCTGTTATCCTATCCTATGCCACTGATTGACTACTCTATTTCTTAGCCAGTACCAAATGCTTTTGATGACCGCTGCTTTATAATATAGTTTTAGATCTGGTACAGCAATAGTTTTTTATTTTCAAAATACATGCAATCATAGTTTAACATTCACCCTTGTAAGATCTTGTATTCCAAATTTTTCTCCCTTCCTCTCTCCCCACCCCCTCCCCTAGATAGCAAGTAATCTAATACAGCTAAACATGTGCAGTTCTTCTAAACATCCATATTTATCATGCTGCACAAGAAAAATCAGATCAAAAAAGGGGGGAAAATAAGAAAACAAATAACAAAAAAGTTGAAAATACTATGTTGTAATCCATTTTCAGTCTCCATAGTCCTCTTTCTGGATGCAGATGGGCTCATCAATATTCCATTACATTCAATCAACCATTCTCCAACTGATGGACATCCATTCACTTTCCAATTCTTGCCTACAAAATATATTTTCTGTTTATCACGTTTTTTTAGGTCTATATTTTCTTTCCTTTCTTTAAGCTCATAATTGCTTATCCCCAGCTTTTTTATTTCAACTGAAGCATAATAGATTCTACTCCAGCCTCTTATTTTAAATCTGTGTGTCTTTCCATTTCAAATGTTTCTTGTAAACCACATATTGTTGGATTCTGATTTCTAATCCATTCTATCTGCTTCTATTTTTTGGGGTGAGTTCATCCCATTCTCAGTTATGATTGCATCCTGTATTCCCCTCTAACTACAAAAAAGGCAGCTAAAAGGGCTGCCAGAAACATTTTTGGTAAATGGGTCTTTTCCCCTTTTTTATGGTCTCTTTGGAATAAAGACCTGGTAGAGATACTGCTGGATCAAAAGGTATGCACATATATTCTCTTCTTTTTCCTTTATTGGAGGACACTATTTTCTTTGGTTCTCCTCCTATTTATCTGATTGCTCCTTCTGTCTTTTTTGTTAGATCTCTTCTAGATCATTCCCTTTAACTGTAGATATTTTTCAGGGTTCTCATCTGGGTCCTTTTCTCCCTCTGTACTACATCTTAATTACGGTTTCTATGCTGACCATTCTCAAATCTACCTATCCTACCCCAGGCTCTCTGTTGTTTTCCAGTGTTGCATCTCCAACTGCCTTTTGGACATCTTAACTCAATATGTCCAAAAAGAAATTCATTTATATTCCCTTCTAAATCTTTCCATCCTGTCGTCCCCATTATTGTAGAGTGCAGCACCATCTTCCCAGTCTCACCTTCTTGCAATCCAGGCACCAACCTATGCCCTTCCCTCTCCCACCCCTTCCTGCTACCCATATCCAGGCTGTTGCTAAGACTTGTCAATTTCTCTTTTGCAACATCTACAAAATACAGTCCTTTCTCTTCTCTAAAACTACCATCACCTGAGGATGGACCCTCATCACCTTATGCCTGGAATGTTATAGCAATGGTTTGCTGGTGGGCCTGCCGACCTCAAGTTTCTCCCTACTCCAATCCTTTGTCCATTCTTCCATCATAATGAATTTCTAAACAGAAGCTAGTCATATCACTTTCCAACTCAGTGAACTCCAGTGACTCCCTGTTGCCTTCAGAATCAAATCCGAAATGCTCCATTTGTCATTCAAAATCTTTTATTTATATATATATATATATATATGTATATATATATATATATGTATATATATGGGAAGAACAGGCAGTTCTGGTGTGAAGATACCTTTGGTGGCCCCGGATATATGCTCCAAAAAACTATAATATATGTAGCAATCACAGCATTAAAACCATCTCAGCTGAAGGTAACAGACAGACATCAAACCTCTCAGGGAGTTAAGGGAATGTCTGCTCCAAGCAACGACTGAACAAGAAACAACTAAACAACAGGCTTTTAAGAAGTTACTTTCTTTAGTGATCTTTTTTTACCTCTTTTACAAAGCTGTTGATTTTATAACTTTCTTATATAACTCATTTCTTTTCCCATTTTCCCCTCTACTGTTCTTTCATTTAAAAAAAATTTTTTTACATTTTTTAAAAAATAATAGCTTCTCATTCTTAAAATATGTGCAAAGACAGCCCTCAACATCCACCTCTGCAAAACCCCATGCTCCAAACCTTTCTCACTTCCTTCCTCTACCCCTTCCCCTAGACAACAAGCAATCCAAAATATGCCAGACATATACAATTCCTCCATACATACTCTTTTTTTTTTTTTTACTTTTAAAATATCTTCACAACTCATAAGAATTTGGGGGGGCTTATATTTAGTCTGCATTTTTCTGTATGGCTTTTTAAGTCATTGTGATCTGTGTTTGTGTCTCTTCCATGTTACTATAGTAACTCATTATGATCAGGTTCTCTCCTCCCCCCCCATTCTTCACCTTACTTTTTGACTTTGTGTAGTGCAGTTCTCGGCTCGATTCTGGACAGGGCTGTCATTGACTTCAGCTTCCGTCTTCTTTTTATGTTCTTTTGGTATTTTCACATCTCAGTCTAAAGGTGTGCACATTTTCCATGCTTCCAGGGTTGTTTGACTGGGGGAAAGATTGTTTTTTGCTCTTTTGAAATGAATACTGACCTAAGTTTGTTTCTTTTGGGTTGTGTGGTTGAATTTTAGTAGCTGCTATTGAACTCAGTTTACTGTTAGCCTACCGTGAAATTCTACAAGCTCTTTCTTTGATCTTGGTCTTTTTACTTGATTATTCCTGTAGCTTATTGCAAGGTTAAAGATTAAAACTGTTTCACCTCAGTTCTTGGGCTCAGAGCCATTTAGCTAAGGTTTTATTCTGTCCGTAGCTAATGTCCTTTTCATGTTCTGCTGTTCCTCTCTGCCCCAAAATTGTGACTAGGTTTCTGTCCTGGAGCACTAGAATGCTCCCCAGTCCTACTGACGTATTCCTGGCCGTCCCTCACTCCAGTATTGGCAGGCCTGTCTGCCTTCACCAAACTACCATGGAAAAATGACTCATTGACTTTTTCTGATAAGGATCACAATATGATCTGGTGTGTTTCCTAGATTATTGTAGAGGAGGAAGAGTTATTGGGTAAGCTAGGCCAAAATAATGACTCTCGTTTGTCATCTTGACCCTGTCTGCTAATTATTATTAGACAATAATTATTAATTACAACTACAGTAATTATTGTTTTCATCTTTGTCAGATGAATTCAGGTAGAAATTGGACTTGATGTCCTATTTTATATTCAGTGTTCTAAGAAGTATTACAAAAGTAGATAAAATAAGTGCATTTTATAGTTGAAATAAAAGTATTGGGATGCAGGCTTCCTGACAGCACTGCAATTCCAATAGAAAATAGGATTAACAGGGATTATAAATACCTTATTCTGTTGTTATAATTATTATTGTAGGCATTATTAGGTCTTTTAAAATAGGTTGCTGGTTATTTTCTTTCCAGAATTTTCTTTCTCTTAAAAGCTTAAAGAAAATACTCTGATTATGTTTTGGTTGAGTTTTTACTATACTTAAAGTATACATTATAGACTTGTAGTGAGTTTCTTTTAATCTATATATAAATTTTATCTATAATAACATGAGTAATATATTGTTAAATTAATAATATATTTTAAAAAGCAAATTGCCTAAATAATATATTCCTACCTAGAAAGAGAATCAGTTTTAAGTCTATAGCTCCTGAAGAGTTCGCTTATCTTTTATAGTCATTCATGAGCAAAGAAGATGGCCAGGAGTTAGCCTCTTGGTTCACTGATTAAAGAGGTCCTTTTAAAGTAGGAGTACAATGAGGACCCATTGCCCTGAATGCTCTAAATGCAGATATTCCTCCTTAATGAAAGACATGTATTCCAGCAAAGTTATCCATATTTAGTAGTATTCTTAGTGCCCAAAGAGTTGATTATTCATAAGGACCTGTGTTTAATCCCTTTTTTATAGTAAAAAAAAAAATCCCCTAGTTTATGTGGTTTTAAAATTTTATATTGTATATAATTTATCCTAAAGTGAAGGTCAGACAGGCTCCTTTCCTTAGATGAGGCCTTGTAGTCCTTTTACCCTGATTTGTATCTGGATATTATAAACCTTCCACTCTCAGTCTTCTTCTTGGATTGTTGTTATTGTAGTCTCCTTGTATTATAGTAGCAATAAAAGTAACAGCAGATACCAAATAAATATTTTACCATCATAAAATTTTCTTCTAGACAGGGCTTCTTAAATTTTTTCCATTCACAATCCCTTTTTTGCCCAAGAATTTTTATGCGATTCCATGTATATAGGTTTATAAAATAGGTATATAAATAAAACATAATAAATCATAATTTTATGACTCCCACATTCTGTTACATGATCCCATATAGGGTTTCGACTGACAGTTTAAGAATTAGCTTTGTTCTAAGAGATGATTGGAAGAATCCTTGTTGTTTCTTGGAAATCAGTTTGAAACCACTGACCTTTTGTTTATGTGTACTTTTCAAAACTAGTTGTAGGTGTGTAATCAGCATGCTAACCTCTGAAGTCACATTCAGCTTTTGTACTTTAAACTTAACTCTACCAAGGATTTACTTAATTTCTAGTCACTTAGTGCTGAAAATGTAATAGAAACAGATCCCTGCAGTCCAAATATTGGTTTAGAAAACAAATTAGCATTGTCTATGTTTAATTTCATTTTTATTTATTTTGTTAAACATTTTCTAATTACAGTTTAATCTGATTTGAGCCTGTTGCTGGTGATGGCTATCTTTAAGGCTATTAGACATTTCCAGTCTAGGCAGGCAGATCTTGGAGTCACTATTGAAACTAAACTAAATTTCAAAAAACTGCTTTTACTGATAGAGATGGAAAGTTCCTCCTTAAATTGGGAGTATATGGAAATTTCAGCCTTGTTTTTTCTACTTCCTTTACAGATATTTGACTAGCTCAAATTAAATCATTGGTTTCTCATTCAACACTTTGTGAGACTTGATCACTCTGAGTGACTTGTTTATCTGCTATTTTGATTTGTGAAGAATCAGGCCAACTAGTCTGATTGTAATCCGAGAACTAAATGTGGCTTTAGCATCTTGTAAAAAAATTTTGAATTGATTATTTGTATTTGCTCAATACAAAAAATACTTCAAAGATGCTTTTTTGTTCTTTAAAGACTGTGCTTTAAGCCCTTGAATTAGCAATTAATGATACAGTGATATTCTGCTAGACCCTGTCCACATTGCTAAATCTAACAAAACTATTTTTCAACACAGATGAAAATGATCTTAAAGGTTTTGTTTTTGTTTTTAAAAGAGGAATATTGAATATATTTTATTTACCATATTACGTATTCCTTTTCTGGCTACTTCAGAAATGTAAGGTTATTTTTTTCTTGAGACTGTTTTCAGCACAGACTACAAAAAAAGACTGTCAATATATGATTGTTTCTGTGCAAGTAATTATTATAAATTATTAAAATATTTAACTTTGTGTAGGGGTTAAAACAGGGAAACTAGAAACCACTGAAATTTCAGAATATGAAAGTATATGTGTTTAAAACTTATGTTCCCTGAAAGATACGAGCAAGTTAGTATGAATTGAACAGTGTCAGTAGGTGTTGGATCCAGGCAGCCCTTTTAACTGTTCCCTTCACAGGAATTCCACAAGCTGTTGTCAATAAAGTTATCTTTCTACCCTGATCAGTTTTTACATAGCTTTTTATACTTCAGATAAATGAATTGTGGAAAGTAGAACTCCTTAAATCGATACTAAGGATTTCACCGTCCTTTTCCCGTGTATTTTCTAGCAGCATTCGACACTACTGACCTCTGTCTTTTGGAAATGAACCTCTACATCAGTTTCTTTGTTAATTTTCCTTCTAACTGCTACTTAGTGTCCATATGACTGGGCAACTCATTTCATCCTTCCATGTTTCTGTTTTCTTGTCTATAAATTGAAAATTATTATTCATTCAACCAATGTTAATTAGATGGTTTTCACAGTGTGCTTATACCAAGTGCTGGTGTATATGCAAAGTTTAGATGAGACATTTACCTCTCTAATGAAGTTGTTTAATATTGAAATTGAAATAACATTGAAATAAGTTAACTGTAATATGTAATGTTATATGATTAGAAGACTATAAAGTATTATATTAGATCCACATGGGAAGGTAATATTTGCATTAAAATACTAAAAGGAATGATATGGTGAAAGTATTCTGGAAAACTTTATATTAATATTATTGTCAGTAAAGTTTTTCTCTCTTTGTTTTTTTCTGCTTATCCACTGCCTCCTACTTTTGCAAAGAAAGGAGAGAGGAATATTTTCTCCTCTCTTCTGAGCCAAGTTTGGTATAGTAACCTAGCTAATAATGATTTCTGACCACGTTAGTTCCCATGTTTGCTAAACTGGCCAGCTACTTAAACTCCCTTCCTTTCTCATCTGACTTCTACAGCTATCTTGACCTTTCCCTACTGACTCAGTAGTGCAAGCTAAAAAAGCTCATGCTTGTGGCACCAAAAAAAAAAAAAAAAGCACCCTACTTTAATTTAGTTAATTGTACTAAATTGTAAATGATTATTTAGTATTCATTTTATGTTTAGTTCCATGTTATTGCATTTTACTGCCAGTTTATCTCCATGCTCACTATGAGAAGTACTATAGTGTAGTGAATAGTTGAACTTGGAGTCAAGAACTGAAGTTTCATCTTACTGTTATTTCCATTTATATTGTTGTGGTTCTGTGCGTTTTTTTTTTCCTGGTTCTGCTTCTTCTTATATCAGTTCGAAATAATAACAAATAATAATATGCCTAAATATAGCAAGTAAATATTTACAAAGTGCTTTTAAATATCCTCACAACAAACCTGGGATGTTGTTATTATTCCCATTACATAAATGAGGAAAGATGCAGGTGAGGGTTAAGTGACTTGCCCAGTGTCGCACAGTATGTAAGTGTGATGCTGAATTTGAATTCAGGTTTTCTTGACCTCAATTCTGGAGTTCTATCCAGGACACCACAGTGCTGCCTCATTTCCAGGCTTCTCTTCAGTTTTTCATTCTATATGATGCAGTCATATTCCATTATATTTATGTACGTTGTTGATTTGTTTAGCAACTTATTTCGCAAGCAATTGCTTTGTTTCTAGTTCTTTGCTGCCACAAAAAGTACCACTACTAGTATTTTGGTACATCCTTTACTTTGTTCCTGACCTGGGTTGGTTTAGCCTCTTTTGATCTTTTCCTAATAATGGAATCCTAAGCCCAAGGGCTGGCCAAGTCCTTTATTTTACAGATGAGAAAATGTGGTCCAAGGTCATATAAGTAGCAAACATCTGTCAGTAAATCTACAAGTCAACTTATTGTTTAACACCATGGTGCTCCATACACCTGCAGGAAGAAAAGTTGGCCCTGCCCTCAGGGAACTTCCATTTCTAATGGGGAAAACCACACATAAAAAGGAATTGAAAAGCAGGAGAGATGAAGTGAGGGAGGGAATTGCAGAAAAATTCCATGAGGGTCAAAAAGGCTGTACAAGTGTGCTTGTATTTATTAAATAAAAGCTGTATGCTAGGCCTTGACAGGAAATAAGCAGTTCTTGTCCTCAAGGAGCTTACATTCTAATGGTAAGAGCCAAGGAGAGGAAAAATATAAATAACAAGGTATAGAGTTAAGTGAAGGATAGAAAAGCATTTAGGAGTTGGAGGGAATGGGAAAGGCTTGCAGAAGGTAGACTTTGAGCCTAGTTTTTAATGAACCTTGGGAAACTAAGAGACCCAAGGTGAAGGGTGCAAAGCATTCCAGACTTGGAGAGTAGGCTTTTCAAGGGAGATGGAATATTGTACTAAAGGAACTATAAGTAGAACAGTGCAGCTGGATCATAGAGTAATAGAGGGAATGAAATATAAGAAGACTGGAAAGATAGGATGGGGCAAAGTTAAAAAGAGATTTAAATGCCCAAATTTGATTCTGGAGGTAATAGGGAGCCACTACATTTCGTTAAGCAAAGGTTTCAAAAACTTATCCTCAACTTTAGATGAAATCAACCTTGATGGCTGAATAGAAGATGGATTAAAGTGGAAAGACATTTGGGAAAGGAAGATCAATTAGAAGGTTTTTACAATAGGGTTAGGCAAGAGATGATGAGAGCCTGAACTAAGATTCTGCTATATGAGTGAAGAAAAGAAGATGTATATATGTGTATATGATCTGGCAGTGAATTGGTTGTAAAGGATGAGTAACAGAAAAAAAAAATGAGACTGGAGTGATTAGGAGGATGGTAGTGTTCTGGACAATAAAAAGGAAGTTTGGATAAGGAGACGATTTTGGGAGAAAGATAATGAGTACTGTTTTGAACATGTTGAATTTGAGATGCTAGGACTTCCAAATGTCTATGAGGCAGTTGAAGATGCAAGACTATTACTTGAGAGAGGGATGGACTGGACATACTGACCTTGGGATCATCTACATATAGATAATTGAACTGATAAGATCACCAAGTGATATAGAGTAAAAAGAGAAGAGGGGTGAGGGCAGACCATTGAGATATCCTCATGGTTAGTAGGTTTGACCTGGGTGAAGATGTAGCAAAGGGAACTGAGAAGGAATGATTGGGTAGATAAGAGAACCAGGAAAGATCAATGTCTTGGAAATCTGGAGAGGAAAGAGTATCTTAAGAAGAAAACATGATCAATGGCATTAAAGGTAACAGGAGAGTCAATATTGATTGAGAAGACTCCAATAGATCTAGCAGTTAAGATCTAGTAATTTTGGAGAGGGCAGTTTCTCTTATTGAAAGATGAAGTCTGAAGCCATACTATGAAGAGTTTATAATCTAATGAGTGGAGAAGTGGACGAAGCTCTTTGTATAGATGAATTAAACCATGAAGGGGAAGAGAAATATTGACAACTAGTTAAGGTAGTAGGATCAAGTGGGAGGTTTTTTTGTTTGTTTTTAAATGATTAATGTAGTCACTGGGAAAGAGCTAGTAGATAAGAGATTTAAATTGAGAGAATGGGGAACATAGTGGAAGCAATTTACTGGAAAAGTTGGCAGAGATAGGATAAAGGGCATGTAGAGGGGGTTGAGTTTGGCAAGGAGAAGGACCATCCCTTTATCTGAGACTAGAGTGAAGGAAGAAAAAAAGGTCTCATTGTGAGATAAAAGGAAGGTTGAGAAAGGGGTAGCTATTAGCACAATATTTGACAATAAATGTTAATTTACTCACTGACACATGGTCTTAATTTTTCCATGAAGTAAGAAACCAAGTCTTCTAGGTTAAAGGGTAGGGAGTGCCCTGGGATCCTTGAAGAGAAGTGGAATTTGAACCCAGATCTTACTCTAAGGTATGAATATTTTTATCACTTTTTAAGCATAATGTCAAATTGCTTTCTAAAATGGTTGTACCGATTTACAGCCTCCCCAGCAATCTAATATAATTTTCTTGCCACAACTCCTTCAAAATTGGCTATTCACAATTTTTGTTTCTTTTGCTAGTTTGCTAGATTTGAGGTGAAACCTCAGAGGTATTTTTATGTGTGTGGTTTTTTTTTTTTGTTTTGTTTTTTTTTTTTTTTTTTTTTTTAGTGATGAGGCACAGTTTTTCACATAGCCAAAACTAGTCTTCCCTCCTCAAACATGCTTTTTAAGATTTATTTATTCATATCCTTTGATCACTTATCCATTAGGCAACAGCTTTTGGTCTTATGTATTTGTGTTAGTTTTCTATATATCTTGAATATATAACCTTTATCCAGGGGTGTTTGATGCAAATATTTTCTTCCCATCCAGTGATTTTCCCCACACTCAGCTCCTATTCCCCTTATTAGTCTTCCTTAAAATTTATTCAAAGTAGTCCTTCTATCTTCATTATCTACAGATCTATAAAATAAAGTTTGACTTTTTTCCAATTCTATATCCTACTTTTTTTTTAACAGAAACTCCTGATGTATTTACTTACTCTTTCTTAAATGTAACGTGCCCTTTCCTACTTCCTTGTCTTTGCTAAAATTATCTAAAAATTACATCCTTTGAAATCTACCCCTTCCTCCTCATCTCCTGGAAGGAAGTTAGCTTTTTTCTTTCATTAATTAGGTTAATTAGTCTTAGTTCCATGATGTTTTAAATTTTCATCCCTGCATATTTTGATTTGTGGGTTGTGTAGAAAAAAATCAAAAGTTTTTAATTGATCTGAATATACTGTACCACCCATAGTGTTTTGAACATAACACTTGTTTTGGATATTCAGCAAATAATTTGTTGAATGAAGTAATGGATGAGTTGGTTTGGGAAAATTCTCAAAATTCTCATTTATTATAGGTCCATATTGCCATGTTAAACTCCTATTTTTGTTATATTTTGAATGGTACAGTTAGATTTATAATATCTAAATTCTTGTAAGACATGCCATAATGTAGTCCTTTTATTCCTACCTAATTGATTCCTCACCTTTTCTCAATCCTTTCATACCTCCATTTCCTCCATTCATTGAACTAAAGAACCTCACCTTTTATTTTACTTGGAAAGTTAAGATCACTTCTTGTCCACTTTCTTCCTCTCAAAATCCCTTTGCATAATCCCTTACTTCTCCTTTTCTTTAGTTTCTATTAATGTGGTAGCACTTAATTTGTTCCAAATATTATACTAAGAGCTGAAATATTCATAGAAAATCCCTCCCTTTATGGAGCACACTTTCTAATTGTGGAAGATAAAACATATATGAGGTTTCATATTTGTGGAGTAAAGGCACAGTTGATGGTTCTCTGCCTAGAAGATAGTGTACCCCCCTCCATCCTTGCCCCTTCTGTCTTGTCCAACTGATTATCCCTTCAATATTCTCTATTCCACTCTTGTCCCTTTCTCTCTCTTTTTTGGATCCTTCCCTTCTGTTTGCAACCATGCCCAAATCTCCCCCATCCTTAAAAATAGTTACACTCTATCATCCAACAAGCCCTTCTCAACCAAATTTCAAGAAAAAAAGCTATTTGTATTTCTCATTCTTGTTTCTTTTACTTTTCAACCCTTTTCAGTCTAGTTTCCCACCTTATCACAACTGAAATGACTCCCTTCAAAACCACTAGTTTCTTAATTGCCAAATCTTTTGCTGAGTTATTTTTTTTCCTCTTCTTTGATGCATTTCACATTGTTCTTTATCTTCTCTTCCTGGGTACTTTGCTCTTTGAGTTTTTACAACATTGTGTGTGTTTTTTTTTTTTTTCCCCCTGGTTCTCCTCCCACCTGTTTGACCACTTTTCAGTCTCCTTTGCTAGATCATCACATCATGTATTAAACTGGAGGTGAATTTCCAGAGCTCTCTGCAGGGGCCTCTCCTTTACTCTGTACGTTCTCTCAGTGACCTCATGTAGCTCTCCCATGGGTTTATTTATCATTTGTTTGCAGATTACTCCAAGATCTTTATAAGCAAACTTGGTCCTCTACTGCATCAGACTGTTTATTGGACTTTTCTACCTGAATATGTCTGAATCATCTCAAACTCATGGTGTCTGAAGCAGAATTTATTATCTTTCACCTAAACCTACTTACCCCTTATTCAAGAGGCAAAGATTTTATTATGAAGTGGGCTAAATTCATATGAGGTTTTTAGCAATTAACTAGGGAAAGATGATATCTAGGATCCCTAGTGGAATTTGCCATTAATTAGGGGAAGATACCATTAAGGTATGGCAAGTTTCTAGAGCACCCACTATGCCACTGGGTTAAATTCCTAAATAAGGAGTTCAGCCAGGATTAGCATGGCAGGCTACATTCCTAAAGAATTTTCGAACTTCCTAAAGAAGTTTAGCACTCTAAAAAGAACTAGCTATAACAAGGAGAAAAGCATTGTGAAGTTTGGCAAGTTCTAGAGAACCTACAATCGTACGGCAGGCTGAATTCCTAGAAAAAGCAATGTAGCAGGTTTCTCATAGGAGTAGGTTTTTGTAAGTCCTGATGATTTTGTCTTTGCAAAGAGCAAAAGGCTCACTTAGAAGTTCAGATAATGCTATCTGTTTTCCTTCCTACCATCAAGGATCTGGCTAGATCCAGGATCTGGGGGTCTTTATCTCCACCCTCATCAAGATCACCTAAACTCGAGCTCTCTTTATCTCTTCTTAATCTAATGCAATGGACTTCTAATTGGTCTCGATACCTTATATCTCTCCCCAGTCCAATTAACCCTCCCTACAACTGCTAAAGTGAATTTCCTCAAGCAAAATCTCTATTGTTCCTCCTCCATTAACTTCAGTAGCTTTCATCTAAGATAAATTATAGATTCCTCTTGCTTTTAAAGCCCTTTATAATCTGGTTCCAAATTACCTATCAGCCTTTTTTTGTTATTTCCTTCCCTACTCTCTGAGGCAAGACAAGCTCTTGTTTCTTTACCTGTGCTGCCTTCTCTTTTCCTCTTCATAGACTCCTCTGTCTATTCTAGAGGAAGCTCAAACCCCATTTCTTCCTTTAATGCTTATTCAACTGCTGATGTCCATTGTCCTTAACTATTTTGAATTTAAGGATAAGAATAGAAATTGAACCCGAGATAGCATTGGTATGGGGGACTCTCTGAAGTTAGGGAACTCCTCTTCTAATGTTAAGTCAGAATCCTCTTGAGCACTAATTGATTAAATGACTTGCCCAGAGTTATATAACTGTTTTCTAGGAAGAACTTGAACTCAGATCTTCTTGAATTGGAGAGTAGCTCTGTTCTCAGTGCTATACAGTCTTCATTTTGCATTTATTCTGAATATGCATGCTTTATGATTTTTCTCCCCTGTCTATTGTTTAATTTAGCATTCTTTTTTTATTTAGTCCTCCTTTTCAGCCCCTCCCTCACCCACTGAGAATTCAAGCACTATGAAATCAATGACACATGTAAAATCATGCAGGATATACTTCCGTATTAGTTATGTCACACTCTACAAAAGAATGTACTTTCTTTGAGAAAATAGGGATAATTCTTTTTAAGATGTCATCTTCTCATTGCTAGCCCTTGATTTGATCCCAGAATACCCCTCACTTCTCTCTATCCATTCTTGCCCCTTCATGTTCCCTCTCATGAATATATTTCTACAAAAGAATTCACCTTGTAGACAGATTGTCATAAGTTTTGTTCATAATGCTCTCTGTTGACCTTTACATTGTTATCTACTAAATTTCTCTTTCTCCTTCTGTACCTTTAGAAGAAGTCTCTTACTAGTCTTTCCATTGTCACTATTCTTGTTGCTGTCTTCATTTATTCATTCTTCTTGCAATTCTGTTGTTCAGGGAGATTGAGAAGGAAATTTCATTTTCAAGCTCTCTGTTGATGTTTGCTTGCATTGTTTCCTTTCTCTGATTTTTTTTTCTCGTAGATATGATTTTTCTTGCACAAAAATGATAAGTGTGGAAATATGTATATATATATTGGATTTGTCAAGTATTTTAACATAATTAATATGTAGTGGATATCCTGCCATCTAGGGGAGGGGAGAGGAGTAGGGGGGAAAAATTTGTAACAGAAAGCTTTGTAAGGGGCAATGTTGACGAATTACCCATACATATATTTTGCAAATAAAAAGCTTTAATAAAGGAGAAAAAAAAGGAAATAATTTCTTAAGTTTGGATTTTCTTTCTAAAAATGTTTCACTCTTTTATTTTTTTTAATTAAAGCTTTTTATTTTTCAAAACACATGCATGGATAATTCTTCAACATTAGTCCTTGCAAAATCCTGTTTTCCAATTTCCTCCCCTTTCCCCCACACTCTCCCCTAGATGGCAAGTAGTTCAATATATGTTAATATAGTAGAAATATATGTTAAATCTAATATATGCATATATATATATTTATACACTTATTGTGCTACACAAGAAAAACCAAATCAAACCAGTATAAATAGATAGATAGATAGATAGATAGATAGATAGATAGATAAATAAATAAATAAATGTATGTTAAAAAAAAATATGCAAGCAACAACAAAAGTAAAAATGCTATGTTGTGGTCCACATTCAGTTCCCGCAGGCCTCTCCCTGGGTGTATATGGTTTTCTTCATCACTGAACAATTAGAATTGGTTTGAAACATCTCATTGTTGAAGAGAACCATGTCCATCAGAATTGATCATCATATAGTCTTATTGTTGCCATGTACAATATCTCCCGGTTCTGCTCAGTTCATGTAAGTTTCTCCAGAGCTCTCTGAAATCATCCTGCTGGTCATTTTTTACAGAACAATAATATTCCATAACATTCATAACCAAAATTTATTCAGCCATTCTCCAGTTGATGGGCATCCAGTTTCTAGCCACTATAAAAAGGGCTGCTACAAACATTTTTGCATATGTGGATCCCTTCCCTCCTTTTAGATCTCTTTGGAATTTAGGCCCAGTAGAAACACTGCTGGGTCAAAGGGTATGCACAGTTTGATAACTTTATGAGCATAGTTCCAAATTGCTCTCCAGAATGGTTGGATCCGTCAAACTCTTTTATTATTGAATGTCCATTTTTTGTCTTGTATTGTTAAGCTCATATTTGCAGGACAGGTCACCTTGGGCTGCATCCCGAGCTCCAGTGCTCTTCATATTACTCTATTCCCTCCCCCTTTTTCTAATGGGTATGTAATAGTCCTGTGTTCTTCAAATGACCTTTACTTCAGATTTGATAGTTTTTCTTCCAATAGTTGATAGAATTTGATATTTCTGAATCAAATGGATAGATTTAACTACTGTATGGTTTGGAGTTTGTAACATTGGGTTTTTCCTGGAAATGATCAGTGAATTTTTTCCATTGGTATTTCATTTTCTATGGTCAGAAGTCCTGAACAGCTCTTTTTTATTATTTTTAAAAATTGTGTTAAGGTTTTTGTTCTTTCTTAATCTGGGATCCCCATGATTCCTAAGTTATCCTTATGGATTCTGTCTTTAAGAACTATATGTTTTGGAGCAGCTAGTTGGTGTAGTGGATAGAGCACCAGCCCTGAAGTCAGAAGTCAGGAGGACCTGAGTTCAAATCTGGCCTCAGACACCTAACACTTCCTAGCTGTGTGACCCTGGGCAAGTCACTTAACCCCAGTTGCCTCAGGTGGAAAAAAATAAAAACAAAAACTGTATTTTTTGCTTACATGAGACCACATCTACTTTTTTTTTGTTTGCTTTTTGCTTCTCTTCTAGGTTGTCCTTTACTTATTTGTATTTGCATTCCCAGTCTAGTGTTCTCTCTTATGTTTCTTTGGTGAGATTTGCCTTTGCAGATAAAAGTTCCTTTTCTACTCATTATTTTTGTTGTGCCATATATAAATTCTGCTCTCATAATTCTCATTTTTCTTTAAAAACCATTGAGGAGGGGCAATGAGGTGGTGCAGTGGATAGAGCACCAGCCCTGAATTTAGAAGGACCTGAGTTCAAATGTGGTCTCAGACACTTAACACTTCCCAGCTGTGTGATCCTGGGCAAGTCACTTAACCCCAGTTGCTTAAAAAAACAAACCAACCACTCATTGAGGAGTGGTTCTCAAATTCCAGAGTCCTCTTTCTTATGAAATGTTGGATCTTTTCCCTTCATTTTGGAGAATAAATGCTTAAACTTATTTATTAGATCTGAAAGCCATATTTCTTTGTTATTTTGCTTCTTGTTGATGTTTTTATATTAGAGTTCTTTGAGATTTCTTCCTGAAATCTTTGATACTTTCATTCTTCCTCCTTCCTCTTCCCGTATTTATCTTCTCCCTCACTTTCTGACCCCCTGTCCCTCTCTGTGGTTTCCTTGAGGGCTGGATTGGAAAGCATCTTGACTTTCATTCAGACTGGTCAGTTTACAGTTCATCAGCCTGAATCTTTGCTCCCAGTAATTTTTGAGTGGTTACAACAAGCAGTTGAATGCTGTACTCTTCTCTCAAGTTTGGTGGAGTGTTGCACAATCTCCCACATGCACAGTATCCTTTCCTGGTGACTTGTTCCACTCACTGTGTTACTTAGTTCTCTATCCCAGCACCAGCAGTTTAGATTCTGCTGGTACTGGCAATGCAGAGCCTTTTTCCTTACCACCAATCATAAAAATTGGAGAAAATGATCTAAAACTCTTACAAAACATCATCTTAATGGCAAAAATGTTCTTCTTTTCCAAATATGTATTTTCTAGTGTGTAACTTACTCTTTATTTTCTTTTTTGCTAATGGGTTATTATACCCATTACCTTCCATTCTCATTATATATTTGCTATTGCTTGTTACTATTTTGTTCTTTTTGCTAAAACTTTAATTTGTTGTTCTTGTTGTCTATCCTGCAGAGACCAAATGAGAGGGTGGTTAACATTCTATCTGAAAAACCAAGAGAAGATTCTATGGTATTAGAAGAAACACCAGTAAGTTGACTTAATGAAAATAGTGTTTGTTTGTCTCCTATCTGTCCAAATTCTTTTTTAAAGGTAAAAATCCTAATTAGCCCATTAAAATATTATAGATGCAAATCTTATTTGTAAACAAATAAGGAATGCTTAAATAGATTATTTTCTTTGTGTGTGTACACAAAATTTGATATGAAGTATGACAGTGTTGATAGCACCTGTCACTTTGAGGTGAACATTTTCCTCTTTCCCTTATTTCCAAAGGAGAAGGGGAGTGGGGTGTAAATATTGTTGGATTTAGTTGATGTGTTGGTTTGGTTGAATTTCTTTTTTAAAAAATTTTAAAGATGTAGGTATTTTTACAGATTTTTTTTTTCTACCCCTCATAACTGTTTGATTTCCTCTTGATCATTTGTGTAGATATTAAAGTTGCCCTTTGGCTATTCTGGGAAAGGAAACCTTTGTTCTTATTTTCAGGTTCTTTTCATTCATTTAGTTGATACACATCTATTGAGAATCATCTTTGAACTAGATTAACAAATGTTGAAAGCAATATTTAAAAAAGAATCTCGAAAGAAACTTACAGAGTCCAGTCCAGTTTTTTTTCTTTCTTTTTTTTTTTTCTTTTTTTGGAGTGTTAATAGCAAATACCAAAGGAAAAGAGATGTAGTATCTATTAAATTTTACAAAAAGCACAATTCATATTTATTCCATTTTTTTTATACTTCACACTCAATTTAAGTTTAATTATTATTGTGGTAAAATTTCTTTCTTGTAGGTTCAGCAGTACCTACCATCCCTTCCAGCAGAAGTGAGCACTGGTGTAAAATTCCAAGTTGGTGACCTGGTCTGGTCTAAAGTGGGAACTTATCCTTGGTGGCCTTGTATGGTTTCAAGTGATCCCCAACTTGAGGTTCATACCAAAATTAATACAAGAGGTAAGAGCTAATAAGTAAATATTTGATACAATCATTTAAATGCAAGTCAATATTAAGTGCTTTTTCTTTTTTCACACTATAAGAATGTACAATATCTAATGCTAACATTCCTGTACTTAATCTGTAGAGTTTGAATGGAGGTTTTTTTTCTTGTTTGTTTCATTCCAAATTTGATCTGATCCTTTTGGGTCAAATTGCCATTTGGTAGTAGTTGGTACCTAATAGTAAAAGTGATTTGGAACAGAAGTCCATGATTGCTCATGTTTGGAATCTCATGTAAAATATACTTTTGCTCAAATCCCAGTGCCTTTCATCGTTTTCAATTGAGTTAAATTTTGGTTATATTGAGTTTAAGATGTCTCCTGGACATCCAGTTTGAATTGTCCAATAGGCAGTTTAGGATTTGGGATCAAAGCTTAGGGGAGATGGTGGGCCTGAGTATTTAGATCTTAGATTCACCTGCATATGGGTAATAATTAAAACCATAGGAACCAATGAGATTATAAAGAAAAGAAGTGTATTAGGCGAGAAGGAAAAAAAGAGAGCTTTAGAACACAACTTCAAAGAACAGTTAGGATGCATTTTGAAGATAATGAACTAACAAAGAAAACTGGGAAAGCATGGTCAGACAGGTAAGTGGAAAAGCAGGAAAGAATTGAGGAAAGAAGTTGGACAATACTGTTAAGTGGAGCAAATAGGTCAAGAAAGATTAAGATGGAAAAGAGATCATCAGATTTGGCAGTTAAAAGATCACTAGTAACTTTGGAAAGAGTGATTTCACTTGAATGATTTAGGTTAGGAGCCAGATTGCAAAAGGTAGAGTAAGTGGAGATGAGAAGTAGAGCAGTCAATGTAGACATCATTTTCAGAATTTGACTGAGAAAAGGAGAGAGGTATAGGAAAATAAGTTAGCATCATATGAGTGTTTTGAGTGATGGGGAAGAGTTTGGCCTTTCAAAGACATTGAAAATCCTAGAAGGGGTTTGACTAAGGATAGTCTTATAGTAAAGGCAATGAGATCACCTAAAGTACACATTTAGAGGGAATGGCTTTGGTAATAAGAAGGGCCACTTCTTTGTCAAAGACTGGGGGAAAAGAGGGGAGAGTGGTAGGGTTTTTGAGATGAAGAAAATAGGAGAAAATGAAAGTCATAAAATCTTCTCAAAATAAAAGGCAAAGTCCTCTAAGTAGAAGGGCATTATAGGATACTGGAAGAAAGAAGAAAAGGTTTAGAATACTTTTGTAGGGAGTATAATAGTGAGGTAATTAGGAAGAATTCAGAGGACTTGAATTTGGGAATAAAGGAAGAATTCCAAAGCCCAGTTGAGGTTGAATTAAAATGAATTTGTAATGTACCCAGTTGTCATTTTTAAAACATTACTTTCCTGCTTAGGAGTGGATGTGGAAAATGGTGGGATTAATCCAGATTGGAAATTTGACAAGAGAAGACAAGAGAACATGGGATTCAAGAGGCGATGACTGTGTAAAGTTGAAATAATTTAACTCTTAGGTTGAAGTTGGAGAAGAAGGAAAGTGAAATCAGAGCAGGAATAATGGCCTGAGAAAGCACTGAGAAATGAGCAGAATTGGAGTTATTAGTGATGAGATAAGAACAGATTTAAGAGAGTTGAAACATAGGAAAGAGGTAAAATGGAAGGGTAATTGCAGATTTTCTAATTAAGGAGACAGAGCAATTGTGGGTAATGGCAGGATATAGTCTGTGACCATCCTCATCTGTGATTGAGGTGGAGTGAAGTCATAAGTTGTGGGATTTTTAAATTGAGGGAATGAAAGAATAGGGAATTTGAGAGAACATCTAAATTAATATTAAAATCCTTGAGAATGATCTGAAGATCAGTATATTACAGCTATCATACTTTTACTTATGGAAATGACAGTGAAAGTCAAGGAGTATTATGACTTCCCAACATGTTGGAGATATGAGAGAAAGTATAGTAATTTCTATAGTAGAAATTTGGGGATATGATTTTAGCAAAGGGGAGCCAGCTCTTGGTGAAGGCTAACTCATGGAAGAAGTGGAGACAAAGAGATCCAGTGTGAAGGGGACATCTATAGGGTACAATGGAAGAGGTGAGCAAGATTGGAGTAGGACATGAATAGGCTAAGCTTGATGGGGATTCAGATGAGAGAATAGGAGAGAAAGGATTGAGGTAGTTTTTTCCTAAATTAGTTTGTGATTAATATAGGGATGAAGAGGGAAATAGGAGATTTCCCCTATTGTAATGGTAATAATGGGAGGAAGATGAATAAAGAAACTCAGAGTCTCCAAGAGGTATTGAGGAAACTAGGTAGATCTGTTCCCCTCCTAGAATGGGGAGGAGGAGAAGAGACAAGTTGTTGTGTAAGGAGGTTGTTTATTCTACTAAATGATCTTAACCCTTACAAAGTATCTCTCTTTTCACCTTGCCTATGAAAGTAATATAAGATATTCTTGTTATGTGGAAGCCTAGTGATATATACTGCCAAGATCATCAGATTGAGTTAGAAATCTTGAGTTCCAACTTTGGTTTTAACACTTGGTTGTTGTTTAGTCATTTTTCATCATCCCATAGTGGGCAAAAATACTAGAGTGGTTGGTCGTTTCCTTCTGCAGCTTATTTGACAGATGAGGAAACTGAGGCAAACAGGGTCATGTGACCTGCCCAGGGTCACACAACTAGTAGGTGTCTGAGATTAGATTTGAATTTAGGAGGAGGAATCCTCTGTATTCCAGACCCAGCTTTCTATCCACGGTACCACCTAGCTGCTCTAATTTTTTTTTTTTTTTTTTGGTCATTGTATCCAGAAGACTATTATTGTTCAGTCCTTTCAGTCATATCTGACTCTTCATGACTCCAGTTGGAGTTTTCTTAACAGAGATACTGCAGTGGTTTGCAGTGTTCTTCAGCTCATTTAACAGTTGAGAAAACTGAGGCAGACAAGTTCAGTAATTTGCTCAGGGCCTCACAGACTGAATTTGAACTTGGATCCTCCTGACTGTAGGCCCAGCACTCTTTGTTTTCTACCATTATTTTATTCACATTTCTGTTATTTATACCCTAACACTAAGAGGCAGTTAGGTTGCACAGTGGATACAATCCTGGGCCTGAAGGCTAAAAAACATGAATTTAAATCCTTCCTCAGATACTTATTATTAGCAGTACAACTCCCATGTAAATCACTTAACTGTTTACCTCAGTTTTCTCAATTATAAAAGGGAGGTAATAATAATACCCAAAACTCAGGATGTGGGTATAAGGATCAAATGAGATATTTGTCATACACTGCAAATCTTAAAGTCCTTTGCTAGTTGTTTTTCTTCCTTTTCCTGTGGCAGTCATTTGTCTTGCTGTCATAACTTAGTGATTGTAGGTTAGGGAAACATCTAAGGAAAGTGAGTTCCAGTAGCCATAATGTTAGCCACCTTTTTATCAGAGATACTTAGAAATCAGGAGGTTAAGAGTAAGGCTAGGGACTCTTCATACCATGGCAAAGTATAAAGCAATTTATATTCACCTTTGAGTTTCTAGAATCCCAATTGTGCTTCTATTGCCCCTAAATTCTATCGGCCTTAACCCAAGTTTTTCTTTTGTTATTTCTGTATTCTTTATAGTAACAGCTCCTTGCTTCTCAATGATGACAGAATTGCCCATAAATGAATTATGAATTGCCAATACTTACATAATCTGCCTTTGAAATGTTTTATTTTTAAATGATTGATCTCTTATCATAATCACTATCCTAAGGAATCTTAAAGAGGGCACAAATTTTTCACAGCAAAAGGCAAATCCTTAAAAAGTATCATATGTAAACATGCAGATTATTCCTTGTTATTATTGAGATGTCCATTCACTAGTGAAGGTTCCTTTTTTGTTAAATTTTAAAGCTAGTAGTTTTTATTCTTGCAATATTTGCCTAAAATGAAGAACATGCATATCCATTTCTTCTTTAAATATAGTCCAATGTATAAGCAATTCTTATTCAGTTCATCAGATATTAAACATCTACTTTAGTGCAAGGGGCACTATTTATTGGTTAATTAGTGGTTTGTGAACTAGTCAGACATTGGGTTATATA
The DNA here is from genome assembly GCA_023553655.1 of Myrmecobius fasciatus. NCBI lineage: Eukaryota > Metazoa > Chordata > Mammalia > Dasyuromorphia > Myrmecobiidae > Myrmecobius > Myrmecobius fasciatus. The sequence goes on along the minus strand of JAJPUD010001128.1, from coordinate 239,522 downwards.
GATAGACTACAGCATTTTGACCAGGGAATGAGAAAGAAATGAACTTTAAATCAAGCAAATGGGTTGTTTATTATTATTTCTGATATATAAAATTTTATGAAACTGTTAGCTAAAATAAAGCTTTTGATTATCTGTCATATTCAGTTTTTCATTTTCTTAGAACTTTCCCTAAGACTAGGAAATTACAGTTGTAAGTTGGTATCTGAACAAGCAATTATTTACTATAATAGAACTGTTTTAAGATTCGCTCTGTGCTTACAAATAGAGTTACAGTGAAGCTCTGATATTTTTGTAAGGCTATTAACTGGCACTAATTGTAAGGAAATTGTGCTCTTTAGGCCATACTTTGTGCTCTGTAGCAGTTTTAAGCTGTTGTTCATTGCTCCTCTACCCCTGGCAGAGACATAAGCTGTGTTCCTCTCTTCTTTGCTGTGGCAGAAGAGTTTAAGCTGAACCTGCAGCCATCAGTAAGATCAGTATGCAAAAATCAAAGCTTCTTTGAACCTATGTGAATTGTATGGACTCTTACTTGTCCTCTTTCTTCTAGGCTAGGTGTTCCCCTACACTAAGTGAACCATGTAAAAACTGCTTCAGGGTTGTTTTAGTTATTTTTTTATTGATCTAATGAGGATTTTCCTATCCTCTTATTCAACTGTTGAGGTTTTTTTTTCCCCCCCATGTAAAATTCAAATCTGTTTTCAAAATTTTCATCAAGATAATAGGCTAATAAAACTAAAATTGGGAATAGTCCCTGGTGGTCTGTCTTGTATTATTTGAAATTTATTTTAGCTTAATTCTTTATTTTTGTGTTTTTGGTTTTGTTTGATTTTGTTGTTTTTTTTTGCTGAGGCAGTTGGGGTTAAATGACTTGCCCAGGGTTACACAGCTAGGAAGTGGTAAGTGTCTGAGGCCAGATTTGAACCCAGGTCCTCCTGACTTCAGGCTGGTACTCTATCTACTGTGCCACCTAGCTGCCCCTATTTTAGCTTAATTCTGTTTAAAAGCTATATTTTCTATATATTTCAAGATGAAAATGTTACATTTAAATCTCCGTACCTAGATTTTATTGAATTTCATGTGCCAGGGCAGGTGACTTGAAGATGGCTGGAGTGGAAAGTGAACTACTTAGTAGGCTAAGTGATATATTCATGAATAGAGACAGTGTGATCCCAGAGCAGCTCTTGAGGCCTGAAAATCCATCAATTGATCCAGTTCATAAGCATAGAGGTATAAATGATATGAAGATGACCGGAGTGGTACGAGGGATGGCGTGGGTTTATGCATAGAGAGGTGGGAGCATGTGGTTATTATGGAGAAGCAGTAAGATATAGTGGACTTGATCCTTTGAAGGATTGAGTATTTGATTTCTAATTGGGATATTTATTAGTTCTGTGACCAAAGAAATCTTTTGGTGCTTCAATTTCCTGTTCTGAATAGTGGGAGACAATATTAATACGTAGTAATTCATGAGAGTATTATAAAGTGTTTTATTTACAAATCATTAAACACAGTAATAATGAAAATTATTAGAGATAGGTGGTAATGCAGTAAACAGAGGACTGAGACCTTTGTCTGGTTACCTGACAAAATAGATCCACAGACGAAGGGAATGGCAAATCATTCCCTTATCTTTGTCAAGAAAACCCTAAATGGGGTCACAGAGTCATACGTGACTGAAATGAACAACAAATTTTAAATTATCTTTACTTTTAAATTGTTTTCTAACCTTTCAAGATCATTTTCCATTATCAAGAATAAATTAAGAGTTAAATGTTTATTATAAATCTAAATATTAGAAAAATCAATTGGTTTTCAACAATAGTGACAAATAATTCAATGATTAATAAAAATTCCTTTAAACTCAAATTCTTATGCAATCAATAGATACAACACACTCTTTGTGTATAACATTAGTATTACTTTAAATAATACATGTTTTATAAAATTTTGTGTATGTGATGGTATAAGACTGGAAAACCTTGATTACTCACTGTGGTCTGCAATTTGTGGGTGAACATCCATATGTTTTTTGTTTCAAATTGTTGATAAGAGGTTCTTTTTTTAGGGGCCCGGGAATACCACGTCCAGTTTTTCAGCAACCAACCAGAGCGAGCATGGGTCCATGAAAAGCGGGTACGAGAGTACAAAGGACACAAACAATACGAACAGTTACTAGCTGAAGCAACTAAACAAGCCAGCAATCACTCTGAGAAACAAAAGGTATGTGTCTGAATACATTATATCAATTGAATATGTGTAAAATATTTAATGACTCAATGGAATTTCTCTTTGTGGGATTCAAACAATATTAGTATTATTTCTCTATTTTTTATCTCCATGAAATACAACTTTCAATAGGTCGTTATTCATAACAAGAGCAATTTTAACAAAAAATGTTAGCTCAGATGTTAACTCAGTTCACCTACTTCATTCAAGTAAATGACTTTCTGAGTCAGACATTTGTGAGCATAAATTAACCAGATGCTATAATGTGTGAAATACCTTGCTTGAATTATTGTTTTATATTTTCTTGACTTTCTTCCATAAATTTGTTTCCTGAATCTGTCATTAGATTGTAATTATTTTATGATAAAAGTGAAATTTCTGAATTATTACACATATTGGTGCATTTTTTGTTATGGTGTGCATATTTTTGTCCATTTGTGAATATGTGAATATCTTAAGACAAATATCTTAAAATAGATCAGTTTAACTTTAGAGAATTTTATTAACAGAACTAAACTAAATTTTATATGTTATGATTTGAAGAAATTGATCCTAAATGTTAAATCTAATGAAGTGATATTTAAATGAGAAATTAGTCTTGAGTTTCTTTTTAAATTTTATCAAACCACTAGTTGGGAATGAGTCATGTAGTCATATTTCTCTTTGTTTTATTTAGAAAGAGAATACCTAGCATATTAGAAAGCCTCATGAGTAGATTTTCAGAATTTACTAGCATTTGTAAAAATACTTGTATTCACTACACAGGCTTTTGTTTTTGTTTTTTGAGTTTTTTAAAATTTATTTTATTTGAAAAAAAGAAAAACAGAAAAGAAATACAAAACAAAACATTGTCATGTGCCCAACCGAACATCAAGGAGGATTCAAAATATATAACAACAAATTACCAGGTTAAGAAAGTATTATATATTAGTAGAAGAAATTATATTTAAGAATATCCATTTTTTCTTTACTTCCTTGTAAATTGTTATTTGATTCTCTGCTGCGTACCTTATTTACTTTATTCTTTTTCCCCCTTTCATCCCTCTTACTGGCCCAAGCAAGCTCTAATTAAGATATATTTATGCAGATTCATATGTATACATATCTCATACATAATCACACACATCACGCCACCCCCCCCCAAATACATACACATTTTTCCTGTCCCTGCTGACTCTTTAATTACATTCTGCTCCATAACTTGCCTTGCTGTTATTTTACCTCCCCCTACCCAAGGATCCCTCCTGTGTCATTTTCCTCACCCTTTGCTTTTCTATCCACCCATCCCTCTCCCCTTATTTCTTTATAGATTTTGGTGGTATGTATGTAGTGTTACCTTCATGGTATATAAGTAGTGTTATCTATTGAACCCATTCCCAATGTGAGTAGGTTTTCAGAACTATGAGCCCTCCTCTTCCGTCTAATGCTTCTGTGTCTATTCTTTCTCTGTATCTCATTTTCTCTGTATCTCAATAGTAACATGATTACTATTTTTAATCTTAACTCTGCCAGTCTTTTTTTTTGAGCTGCCCTATTGTTGATGTGAATCTTAAATATGTAGTAGACATTTTCCATGTAGAAAAAACAATTTGTCCATGTTATGTTCTATTTTGTTTCTTATATGATACATTTTCTGTAAAGTTTGGGTTTGGTTGATAGAAAGTCCTGAAAATCTGCTAGTTTGAGTGTCAGTTTTTTTCTCATTCAGAATTATTGATAACTTTGCTGAATGTGATATTTTTGACCACAGACCTAGTTTTTATAATTGTCAGTAGATATGATTCCAGAACCTGCGGTCTTTTATTATAGCTGCTGCTAAGTCTTGTACAATTCTAATTGTAGCTCCAGCATATTTGAATTGTTTTTTTCTTGTTTCTTGCAAATTTTTTTCTTTGATCTGGGGCCTTTGAAAGTTGGCTGTAATATTCCTATGTGTTTTCCACAAAGGATCTTGTTGAGGTGTTGATCAGTGAATTTTTTCTATTTCTATTTTCCCCTCATGTTCTATAACTCCAGAACAATTTTCTTGGATTATTTCCTACATTATTATGTTAAGGTTTTCTTTTTGGTCACAACTTTCAGGTAGTCAAGTTATTATATTTTCTCTGCTTGATCTGTTTTCCCCACCTGTTGTTTTTCTTATAAAATAGTTCATATTGTTTTATTTTTTCATTCATTATAATGTTGGTCTCTCAATGACTGGCTTCCCTTTACCCAATTCTAATTTTTTTCTTTTTCTTTTCTTTTTCATTTCATTTCATTTCTTTTCTTTTTCTTTTTTTTTTTTTTTTTTTGCTGAGGCAGTTGGGGTTAAGTGACTTGCCCAGGGTCACACAGCTAGGAAGTGTTAAGTGTCTGAGGCCAGATTTGAACTCACGTGCTTCTGACTCCAGGGCTGGTGCAGGGCTGATGCTCTATCCACTGTGCCACCTGGCTACCCTTTAACTTATTTTTTTCATAATTTTCTTGTTTTTCTTAGGTGGTTTTTATTTATTTGTTTGTTTTTAGTTTTTCCTAGTGTCTCTCATTTGATTTTGTTTTGATTTTGCTGAGGCAATTGGGATTAAGTGACTTGCCCGGGGTCTCATAGCTAGGAAGTATTAAGTGTTTGAGGTCTGATTTGAACTCAGGTCCTCCTGACTTCAGGACTCTATCCACTATGCCATCTAAATATTCCTCATTGGATTTTTTTTTATTTAAATTTTTTATTTGCAAGACATATGCATAGGTAATTTTTCAACGTTGACCCTTGCAAAGCTTTCTGTTACAAATGTTTTTCCCTCTAGCCCCCATCCCTCTCCTAGATGGCAGGAAGTCTACTACATGTTAATGATGTTAAAATAGCTGACAAATTGAAAATGTGTATACATATTTTTATAGTTATCTTGCTGTGCAAGAAAAGTCAGGTCTACCAACCATTCTGGAGAACAATTTGGAACTATGCTCAAAAAGTTATCAAACTGTCCATACCCTTTGACCCAGCAGTGTTTCTATTGGGCCTATATCCCAAAGAAATCTTAAAGGAGGGAAAGGGACCCACATGTGCAAGAATGTTTGTGGCAGCTCTTTTTGTAGTGGCAAGAAACTGTAAAATGAATGAATGCCCATCAATTGGAGAATGGCTGAATCAATTATGGTATATGAATGTCATGAATAGTATTGTCCTGTAAGAAATGACCAGCAGGATGATTTCAGAGAGGCTTGGAGAGACTTGCATGAACTGATGCTGAGTGAAATGAGCAGAACCAGGAAATCATTGTACACGGCAACAATAAGACTATATGATGATCAATTCTGATGGATGTGACTCTCTTCAATAATGAGATGTTTCAAACCAGTTCCAGTTGTACAGTGGTGAGGAGAGCCATGTGCACTCAGGGAGAGGCCTGTGGGTATTGAGTATGGACCACAACATAGCATTTTCACACTTTCTATTGATGTTTGTTTACATTATGTTTTCCTTCTCAGGTTCTTCTCTCGTCCCCCCCCTCCCCCCCCATACAGCAAGGTAATTGTATAAATATATATACACATATTTGATCTGTCATATTTTAACATAATTAACATTTATTAGACTTCCTCCCATCTAGGTGAGGGAGTGGGGGGGTAGGAGCGAAAAATTTGCAACAGAAAGCTTTGCAAGGGTCAGTGTTGAAAAATTACCTATGCATATGTTTTGCAAATAAAAAGCTTTAATAAGAAAAGTCGGATCTACAAGAAAAAAAAAATCTGAGAAGGGAAACATAATGCCAGCAAACATCAATCGAGAGCATGAAAATGTTATGTTGTGGTCCACATTTCATATCCCTTTCTCTGGGTGTATATGGCTTTCTTCACTGAACAATTGGAACTGGTTTGAAACATTTCATTGTTGAAGAGAGCCATGTCCATCAGAATTGATCATCATATAGTCTTGTTGTTGCTGTGTATCTCATTGGATTTTTAAATTCTTTTTTGAGTAGTTCTATAAATTCTCTCTGGGCAGGGAGCCGTTTCATGTAAATCTTTGGAGTAGAAGCTTTTTTCTTCTTTTTTAAATTTTTTAAATTTTTTATTTTATTAATACTTCTAATTTGCAAAACATATATGGGTAATTCCTAAA
>JAJPUD010001128.1:220077-233094 GCA_023553655.1 Myrmecobius fasciatus | reverse complement strand
GGTACTTGCAGGAGGGTGGAGCTCTTAGTTTACGGTTCTTCGCTTGGCCTGCTTTAGGAGGGAAGCATCAAACTTCTCCCCACCCTGGTCCTTCCCTGTTGCCATAATGTGTTTCAGTGATGGGGTTCTTTGTCGGTTCATTTTTCTTTTTAATAAAAAGTATTAGTGTAAGTATCTCTAGTTGTGGGGTGAGGAGATGATGCCTCAAACTTCCCATCAGCAGTCCACTCTAAGAACCTTAAACTAAGAGCTCCACCCTCCTGCAAGTACCCATAGCCTGCAAAGACCCTGCCCTGCTGCTCTGCATTTGCTGGGTTCTGGTTCCTTCCTGCTTCTGGCATTCCTAAGCAACTGTGGTTCACTAGTCCTCCAGGACCCAGATCCTGACTTGACCATGAGGCAAAAGTGTCTGTGCTTCCTGCTGAGGCTCCAGATCACCAATCGAGCCTGAGGCATCCCCTGCTTTTTGTTTCTTTGGAGCTAGCCCCAGGTGCTTACACTTCATACAGGTTAATCCCTAGCCCCCAGTCTTTCTTCTGATCTTCTAGGCTTTCCCAGTTCTGCCAATGTTGTCTTGGTTTTTTCACTACTCTATGTTCGACTTGAGGCACAAATTTGTTCTATTAATGGGGGAAATCAGGAGTCCTTGAAATTTACCAATCTTCTCTGCCATCTTCCTAGAATCCTCTCTTCAGTACACAGTTTTAGGTACCTGTTTTATTCACTTGTTATGCAAAGTCTTTAAGAAGATGCCAAATTGGCTTTTGGTAGGGATGTTAAAACATATACCAAAGAACTTTAGTACAAAATATAATGTGTTGATTGCATAGACGAAATGAAGGAAAGTATTTTAGGAGGTTCAGGGGTTTAAAAGGTCACTTCCATTTAATTTTAACAGGGAGAAATTAGAATTACAGAATAGAAATATAAATTTGGAGTCATTCACATAAATTGATAGCAAAAATTAGGAGAGTAAAGTTCACCAAATAGAAAGAGAATATATAAAGAAGAGAAGGCTAAGTAGGGTCAAGTAGAGGGTCTTTAGTAATATTGGTATTTGTGCTACACACTCTTCCTTTAATCCTTCCTACTAGGGAGGCTTAGGCTGATACACCACTTGAGCCCAGGCAAAGGGATCACCACACTGCCTAAGAAGTAAACCAGCTCTTTTCAAAAAAAAACAGGTCAAAGATTCTCTGCTATACAAAAGCACCATCAGGCTTGTGAGTGGCCTGTATATTTCTAGCCTGGAAGATACAGGGAGACTATGTCAAAAGAGTCCCCCCCCCCAAAAAAAAAAAATTTTACATTTGTAGCAGTAGAAGAAAAGCTAGAAAAGCTTTTCTAGCTCTTTTACACCAAATAAAAGTCAGAAAGGTTAGTGGTTCAGTGGAAAATATTGAATTTGGAGTCTCAATATCTTGATTTAAATCCCAATTCTTCTACTTTATATTTCTAGTAATGGGCATCTCACTTTCTTAGCTGTAAGGAGAGGGCTGTGTGACCTCCAAGGTCATTATCAGTTTCAGGCCTTAATAATCCTAAAGGAGAATAATTGAGATGGCGTAGTGTCAAAGAAACAGCAAATAGTTACTAAATGCTCCAGTATTCCCAAAGAAGTCAATGAGAGTGAAAAAAAAGACCATGTGATTTCATGACTTCTTATTCCTTGGTGACCTTAGAGTAGTTTTAATTAAATTGCGATCAGGATTGTATCTATGATTTCATTGGTATTGGGAATTTTCAGATAAATTGTCTCTACCAATACAAATCCATACCTCCTTTATGGTCTTAGTGGCCTGCTTAGGGTATTAAGGAGTTAAATGAATTGCCCAACATAATCCATATATGTCAGAATAGGATTTAAACCCAAGACTTCCTGGCTATCCACTATACTACATGTGTAAAGTAACAGATATCTCTCTTCTTCTCTCCTCTCCTCCCTGGGAGGGGAAAAGAAAAATTGTTTGAAGAAGAATTATAGGCATTGAATGTAATCTGTTTTTAGTGCTAAGAATTATATTAAATAGAAAGATCAAGGGAAGGTGTTTTGGAGGGTATTTTGCTTTCTGTAGGCAAAGATCAAACCAGTAGACAAAGGAAGATGGAAGAAGAGGAATGCCTGGTGGAACAGTGTCCTGAAGAAAACCATAATAGTGGATAGAGCACCAGCCCTGAAGTCAGGAGGACCTGACTTCAAATGTGACCTCAAACACTTAGTACTTCCTAGCTGTGTATCCCTGGGCAAGTCACTTAATCTCAGTTGCCTCAGCAAAAAAAAAGAAAGAAAAGAAAAGAAAAAAAGAAAACCATAGGTTTTATTGGATCTAGAAATAGAGAATACTTTAGAAATCATCTAGTTTAATCCTCTCGTGTTGCTGATGAAAAAAAAAAATAGATTCAAAGAGATTGAAGGGTGGGTAGAGAAGAATGAATAAAATGTCATAGTAATTGGGGAGTGTGGAAAGGTGTTCTGGAGATAAGTTAGTGACCAGCAACTAGGAAGGAGACAGAAGGAAATGGTATAATTTGATGGCCTGAACTTTAGAGGAGGCAAAACAAATGTAATCCATGGTAAGAAAGTGCTCTGGAAGAAGTACCTGTGAGGAATAAGGGATAAGTCAGTCAACAAATACTGTATTTACTATGTACTATACTGCTGCCCACATTCCATCAGAACAAATGAAACATGTACACATAGTACTACAAATTTAAAATGTGATAAAGCAAAATAGAAATCCAGAGAAGTGCTCTAGGAAAATTCAGTGAGAGGTGATAGTGGACATGAACCAAGAAAGCATCACCACTAGTGCAAAACAGCATCATTTCCAACAGGATCACCATCATGATCTCTAAAGCACCTCCAATTGTTTTCCTTTTCTGAGCAAATAAGGATACTAACCTGAATACTAAAAAGTTATTAAGTAGTATAAAACTGGAAATTATAGGATATATATTTAGATCCATAGAAGCTTAGTGACTCAGTAGATAGAGAACTGAACCCAAGTCTGGAAGACCTGAGTTCAAATGCAGCCTCAGATACTAGCTGTGTGACCTGGTCAAAATACTTCACCTAATGGCAAACCACCCCAGTGTCTTGGAGTAGTATTGGTGTGCTGTGATCCACAGGGTCACAAAGAGTTAGACACAACTGAACAGCAGTAATAATGTTTAAAAATAGAAATGACCTCATGGTTATCTCTTCCAGTTTCTTTCATTTACAGATGAGGAAACTGACCTCTTTTTATCCACCAAATGGACTTGCCCAAGGTCACACAGGTACTAAGTAGTGGAGCTGGGATTCAGACTCAGGTCTCTTAATTGCAGATTGTAACATACCATCTTATTCATCATTCACAGGGTTATAGCATGCTTTAATCCTCTCCTCCCCCTCCCCCCAACCCCTATCACTGAATACTGTACCTCATTTGAAAAGGTTTACCTTATCTACCTTATGTACCTTTTCTTAAGTGCCCAATATTTCTTTTTTTATTTTTTTTATTGCAATTCTTTTTAAGTTCTTGGAGCTAACCATGTGGCTGAAAGCAGGGTTTAGGGGAGTAGGGGAATAGTCTTCATATTAGTCCAGAGTACTGCTTTAGCATGCTGTTTGCCAGTTAATTTGATATGTAGCCAGATGAAATTCATTGTTAGGAGAAAAGGAAGCAGGAGCTTTTGAATTAGAACTGTTTTTCTCCAAAGATTTCCTTTGGCAGATTACCATATTGGGAGCTTTTCGTGGCCCTGAAATGCTATTTTGTTGAATTTGTCCTAGATCCATGTTTTTTTATTCTGGAAGAATAAAGGCTTTCATGTCACCCTATTGCTCGTTTCTCTACTTGTCTTCCAATTAATACTTCACCAAAACCAAGTATTCCCTGGCTTTGTCATGGAAGTTTTATTACTACAAAACAACTAGTTTTTATTCTCCATCAGCCATCTAAGGAAGCTAAGTCTAGAGAAACCATTATGGTCTTAGTTTCTGCTTCCTTGAAAAGACTTCGATTTCCTTATTATTCTATTGATTTTAAACACTTTAGATGTAAAACTGAAAAGAATTTTTTTTTATTTAACCATATTAAAGATGTTATATTTTCAAACCCAAAGGTTTAATTTTTTAAAAATCATTCTTAATCTAACTTTTAAAAATAAGGAAGATGGATTGTAATGTTATTTCTGATACAACTGTATAAAATATGTCCCTGTGTCCCCCATTTTTAAGAACGCTTCACTAAATCAAACTATGTCCTCAAGCAGTTATTCTCCCTTTTCAGTCAAAAGCTGTCTCAACTAGCCACTTCTATTTATTCTCCTACTCTTTAGTACTTTTCAGTCTAGTTTCATTCAACTGAAACTTCTCTAAAGTTACCATTGATCTTTTAGTCACCTAATATATTCTTTTCTCATTCCTTGTCCTTCTTGACCTTTCTACACCATTTAACTTCCCTCTCTTAAGTAGTACTCTTTCTGTCTTGTATATGAGGCCTTCATAATATTCCCAACTTCCCTCTCAGTCTGCCTTCTTTTTAATGACTTTATATTTATTCATTTTATATTTATATTTATGTTGTATATATACATTTTTGGTCTCCCCCATTAGAATGCATGCTCCTTTCAAGTAAAGATTGTATCATTCTTTGCACTTATTCCCTGCTGCCTTAGCAGGGTATCTGACATATAGGAGGCACTTAATAAATACTTGTTACTTGATATATACAGCCAGCAGCTCCTTAGGATTTATCTAAATAGTCTGTTCCCCTTACCTAGATTCCTCTCCTTCCTTAACTTTGCATCTTGGAATCCCTGGCTTTTTTCAACACAACTCAAGTTCCAAGTTCTTTAACAAGGATTTTCCTGATTCCCATAATTGTTCTGGACTTTTGACCACCCCCTTTTGGGGGACTAGATTAAGCATTTATTAAGTGCCACAACATAGATTAAGCCATGTATTCCATATTTACTTATTTGTGAACATATTATATTCTCTTGAAGCAAGGGAGTTCTTAATATGTTTTATGTCTTTGCGCTCCTTTGAAAATCTGACACCTATGAACCTTTCTCAGAATAATGTTATTGCACATTTGTAATTGAATCAAAAGCTGTATTTCAGTGATAGTTTAGTAAAAATTTATTTTCTTCCCATCTCTGGCCATAGTTCCCTTGAAATCTGTTGTGACCCCACTTCCATCCTTGGGTTCAAAACTACTGTTTAGTAAAATATAGAATGTAAGTTTCTTGAGGTCAGGGACTATTTGTTTCACTATTACATTTGTATGAATTAATGCCTAATAGATTCTTACTAAATATTGCTGCTGATAAAGAATAAAGATCTTTTGTTCCTTCAATCAGTAAGAGAAATATAATTTATCCTTTGTAAGGGAGGGTGGGGAACCTTGATTTCCTTTTTTGATATTCATCTAGCCACCTAAAGTCATTGTCTTCATCTTTCTCTTTCATTGTTACTATCCAGTCAAAAGATATTAAAACTACCTTTGTTAGAGACTTCCTTTAGGGAAATAGGAAAGTAAAGTGATAAATATTTGTATAACTTCGGAATATTTTTATATATACACTCACACACACACACATGTGTGTGTGTGTGTGTGTGTGTCCACGTATACAGTTTTATTTATTTTTAGCTCAGTTATCTAAAAAGACTGTAGTTAGGATTCTGTTTTTATTACCTGGAAGTTACATGGTTTTGAAATGTATAACCAGATTTGGAGCATCTAAGATATGACTGCCTGTTTCTCTTCTAAAGATTCGGAAACCCCGACCTCAGCGGGAGAGGGCCCAGTGGGATATTGGCATTGCCCATGCAGAAAAAGCATTGAAGATGACTCGAGAAGAACGAATAGAACAATATACTTTCATCTATGTTGACAAACAGCCTGAGGAAGTTTTATCTCAAGCAAAAAAGAGTGCTGCCTCCAAAGCAGAAGTGAAAAAGAACCGGAGACCTAAAACAGTGCTGAACACTCAGCCAGAACAGAGCAATGCAGGGGAGGCAGCTTCTTCACTGTCAAGTACTGAGATCCGGAGACACAGCCAGAGACGGCATACAAGTGTGGAAGAGGAAGAGCCACCCCCTGTTAAAATAGCTTGGAAAACAGCAGCAGCAAGGAAATCTTTACCAGCTTCCATTACGATGCACAAAGGCAGCTTGGATCTGCAGAAGTGCAATATGTCTCCAGTTGTGAAAATTGAACAAGTATTTGCTCTTCAGAATGCTGCGGGAGATGGGAAATTCATCGATCAGTTTGTGTATTCAACAAAGGTATTCTCCTGAAATCTTGCTTTTGTTTGTGGTTTGTTTTTTGTTGTTGTTGGTGGTGGTGGTGTTGTAGTTGTTTATTTGGCTTATAAACATTTAAAATGCAGTTTGGTCTTTCTGGGCCTAAAGAAATTTAGGCGAAAGGCTAGAATTTCCTTGGGGGAAGGGTTTTGGGGTTTTTTGTTTGTTTTGGTTTTTGGTTTTCTTTTTCAGTATTCCCACATGCAATAAATTGATGTTGAGATTTATTACTGAGACACAGCTTAGCTTTCTACAGTTATGGAAGAAGCTAGATCCTTTGCCTGTTTTGTGACCTGTATAGTCATCATAATTGTTGCATAGGATCATTATTAATAAATCATGTATTGCTTATTATAAGAATAAAAAATTATTTTAAAGCTTTTTTAATACCAAAATCTTTTGATTTTGATCAACCATTCACAAATTGTTTAGTCAGTTTGATTGGCTTCTTTGGGTCAGAGAAGTGCAAGAAATATTCATTTACTGCAGTTCACAATTCATAAAAGTATTTCTAAGAAGTTTTTGAACTGTATTTATTCTAGAAGTGTCAACTCTGTAGTTGCTAAAGTGTAAGTGATGCACGAGGAGGAGACTTCATGCAATCCATATCCTTGTGTCTTCACTAATTGGCTAATCTGACTTGGTTAATAGTTGCCGTCCTCTAGCCTTAAAACAATTTATCGCTCTCAGAATATATGCTCTAATTGATAGATTTGTATGGATATGTATTTCAAATGAATTCTTTATTATTTTATAAGACTACCTAGATATAATTGGACTTCTATATAATAGATACATTTATCAATTAAAAGAAATTGGAATGAAATCTTTAAAAAAAAAAAAAGGAAACTTTCAATAAAAAGGTCACTTTTTAATTTATGTTTTGTTGGGAATGTCGAGTGTCAGGTTTTCTTAAAATAAGACTTCACTTTACAAATATGCTCTCTGTCCATAACTTGAAAATACTCAAATACTCATCAACTTGATTTGTTGGTAGCTATGAGAATTGTTTGGGGACACCCATAAGAAAGCTATTTTGCTGTGAGGAAGTCTTTTGTATTTCCCATATTGGTACTTACTAGATGAAAGTGACTAGAGCTCTTCTTCTTTTAATTTAATTTAATTTAATTAGGGGGAGAGCATGTAAATTCAAAGACATTTTATTTGACGTTTGCTAGGAAACTGGAAACTTTTGACTAGATTATTATTTTATTCATCATGACTGGTGTTTTTCTTTTCTCTCTGCCTGAGCCATGAATAGTAATGAGTACCTCTTGCTAACTTTACATTGACTTAATAAGATACTTAGAATGAGGAATGGCATAGTATTATGAAACAATGATTACAATTATTCTAAAATATATTTGTGATTGATCCCATTTGTCTGGTAATCACGTAGTTTTTAATCTGGTTTATTTTAAAGGGAGTTGGTAACAAAACGGAAATAAGTGTCAGGGGACAAGACAAACTTATCATTTCTACACCAAACCAGAGAAATGAAAAAGCAACTCAGAATGTATCATCTCCTGAAACAACATCTGGGTCGGCAGGTACGTATAAATCAATGGAGAGTATACTGAAGTTGTTAATATTAACAAGGTGCCTTGCATATAAAATAGACATTCCATAAATATTGGTTGAATTAAGTTGAAATATTCTTGGACTGTCCCAAATAATTTTTTTAGTATCTACCTTGTAGGTTGTGTCTATTCTTTTTTTTTTTTGGCTTTTTGCTGAGGCAATTGAGGTTAAGTGACTTGCCCAGGGTCACACAGCTAGGAAGTGTTAAGTGTCTGAGACCAGATTTAAACTCAGGTCCTCCTGACTAAAGGGCTGGTGCTCTATTCACTGCGCCACCTAGCTGCCCCGGTTGCTTGTATTAAATTGGCATGCTCAATTTAAAGCAAAACATCAGTAGAGCTTGTGTTTTAGAACTTATTTCTTTAGGTTATTAATTAGGAAAGTTGTTCCATAGATGTAATTTTGGGGTGGGAGAAAGGGTAACTAGAAAGAGATGGGATAGCAAAATTGGTGTTTGTCATTTCTCAGAAATTGGCTTGACTCAACCTAGATTCAGTAATAGTTGATTCAAGGAAGTTTTTGACAGGGACATCACTTCTGTGGACAGGAAGCAACATATTAATGGAGGAGAATTTTAAATGATAAACCTTTCATCAATCCAGAAACTTGAAATAGGCATGAAAATAAAATTAGAAGAGAGTTGAGCTTTGTTTCCTGAAGAGAGAAGGCAATTTTTTTTTTCTTCTTCTCAGTAGTATTTTATTTTCCCAAATAAAAATATAGTTTTCAACATTCATTTTTGCAAGATTTTGAGTTCCAAATTTTTCTCCCTCCTCCAAGACAGCAAGCAGTCTAATATAGGTTAAACATGTGCAATCCATTTAAACATATAGGAAAATTTTTTTCTTTGGAAATTTCCAGCTGTAACTCATAGCCAAAATTTACAGAACACCTTGAGAATTTCAAAGTACTATACATCGAAGACCATTGAATGTTGTGTAGGATCAGATGATGAGATTGTAAATGTAAAGTACCTTATAAACCTTAAAGCACTTTCTACAGGCTGTCTTATATACTGTCTCATGATCCTGAGGACTACCTCAATGTGTGGGTAGGTACTTTAAGTATTATAAGATTATTTTACAAGAAATAAATTGAACTCAGAGTGAAATTTTATAATTTGTATCATTTCAGACTTTTTTTACATTAGCCCAATGATAAATGAATTAGTGATTCTTGAATGAATATAGATTTCAAGTTAATTGTCTATAATTGGACATGTTAATATTACATGACATTTTCAGAATTATTAATGTTATCATCTGAGTTGAGAAACCTAGATGGCACAGTAGATAGAGTATTGGATTTAGAGTCAGGAAAACCCGAATTCAGCTCTAGCTTCAGATACTTACTAGCTATATGCCACTGGGCAAATCATTTAACTTTTGTTTGCCTTACTTTCCTCATCCATAAAATGGGGATAATAATAGCAATCTATCTCTTAGGGTGGTTGTGAGGACCAAATAAGATAGTAAGTGTCAAGTGTTTAGCCCACTGCCTTCTTTATAAATGTTAGTCATTATTATTACCATGAGAAAATATTTATAAAGGATAATAAATAAAATGAAAATATTTGGTGTATCAAATGGAATAATAATTGTAAAGTACTTTTCACAGTGCCTACCACATTGTTCAATTATTATTTTGTGTTCAACTCTTCATGACTTTATGGACCAAGCATACTATGTTGTCTGTGGGGTTTTCTTGGCAAAGATACTGGTTGGGTTTGCCTTTTCCTTCTCATTTTATAGATGAGGAAACAGTCACACAGCGGTCAGTGACTTGCCTATGATCATATAGCTAATTAGTGGCTAAGGTCAAATTTGAACTCTAGGCTTTCTGACGCCAGATCCATTACTCTATTCTCCAAGCTATTTAGCTGCAAAGTTTAGATGATTTGCCCAGGGTCACACAGCTAACTGTCCTGAAGCCAGATTGTTGGGTTTTCCTGACTTTGGGCTCTGAGCCACTTAGCTCCCTTTAACACATACTATGTAAATGTGAAAGGCTATCATAATCCTCACCATTATTATTATATTTATATAAATTTTGATTGTTTGGATTTCAATATCTTTTTTATTTAGGAAGCTATGATAGAGATAAAAGAAATTTCTTCATTGGGCAATTCTCTAAACCAGTGAAATCATAGGTGCAAGTCTTACCATTTTTTTTTATCCTGAGGCAGTTGGGGTTAAGTGACTTGCCCAGGTCTTACCTTTCTCTGCTAAGGACACTTCAACTTACATTAATCTGTTGACTGCTTGCCATAATTAAAAATAAAAATCAAGATTGAGATCCTGGGCAGCTAAGTGGCGAAGTGAATAGAGCAACAGCCTTGAAGTCAGGAGGACCTGAGTTCAAATCTCCCTGTGTGATCTTGGGCAAATCACCTAACCCCAATTGCCTCAGCCAAAACCAAAAAAAAAGATTGAGATCCTTACTTGAAACATTTAATCAGATTTTATCAAAGTACTGATCTGACTAGATCAGTTTTTGACCTCAGCCTGAACATAAACTTTATTTTCAACTAAAGGTTGTTTTTTTCCTCCTTCCTTTCCCCATTGAGATTTTTTACTTAAATTCGTTATATTTTCATTTTGTTGAAGATTAGGTATTTCCAAAGCCTAATATTGTGATTATAATCAAGAAAAGGTCAGTCATCTTATCTTATTCACAAATAAGTAAAACAGAGTTACTGTCACTTGAGTTTTTAATTATTAAAATTAGGACTTTCATTTTAAAATGGGTGTTTTCAACATGATACATGTGGGTTTTAGTTTTAGCTGTTTATCTTCTTTTCTCTTGTCCTATCAGTAGATACTGTAATTCATGTCTTATTCTCCAAAGCCCTTTCTGCTTTACTAAAATCTCTTGATAGAACAATTAGAAAAAATATTTCCTCTTAGTAATTGTAGTCTCTAAGTTTGTATTTTCTCAAATATCCTAAGAAAAGACCCTCAACCTTTTCTTATTTCCCCAGTATACTGATTGCACACATAAAAGCATTATATTGCCACTTTGTATTATGAATTATATTAGTTTTTGTTTATTCAAATCATGGTTTTCAAAGCTGTTTTCAAAGACCAGAGTTATTTGTTCTTCTCTTCTGGAATATTAATAGCTAATCCTTAAGAGCTATTTAAATATTTGAGTAATAGTAGAGGAAACCCAAACATTAATCTATTCACAATGAAAAATCATTTTCATCTGAGTTCCCTCTCTCTTCCCCCCAAAAAAACAAAACAAGAACCAAAAAACAAGTTGAACTGAATAAAAAGAAAGGAGTATTCATTTTTCACCTTTTTTTTTTTATCTTAAGTAGATAATTGTCAGTGGGAACACTAAAGAGGAGGGTGTTTTTTTAACTAAAGTTTTTTATTTTCAAAACTACATAGATAATTTTCAGCATTCACTTTTGCAAAACCTTGTGTTCCAAATTTTCCCCCTGTCTTCCCTAGATGGCAAGTAATCAAATATATGTTAAACATAAGCAATTCTTGTATACATATTTCCACAATTATCAGGCTGCACCCAAAAAATCAGGTCAAAAAAGAAAAAAAATGAGAAAGAAAACAAAATGCAAGCAAGCAATTTTTAAAAAATGTGAAAATACTATGTTGTGATCCACACTTAGTCCCTACAGTCTCTCTCTGAGTGCAGATAACTCTTAAGGAAGAGGTTCTGAAAAAATCTGTTCTTCACAGATTACACCACTGGCCAATCAGGAATGTAAAGACAGCTTGTGCTTCATCTAATTGAAGCTGATACCCAAGACGAGGGGGAAAAAAATCAAAATATGATGTTTGGGGGGTTGAAGGAGAAGGAAGAACCTGCTGGTTGGTAACTGCTGGAGAACAAAATATAGCTGTATACAAAACAACTATACAATAGTAGTTACTACCTAGGATTGAAAAAACAAAAGGTTTGGGTTGTGTTTTTTTTTTTTTTTTTTTAATTTACAGAACACGAGAGTAATTTCTCAACATTGACCTTTGCAAAACTTTCTGTGCCAAATTTTCCCTTCTTCCCCCTTCCCCCTCCCCTAGATGGCAGGTAATATAATACATGTTAAATATGTTAAAATATATGATAAATCCAATATGTGTATACATATCTATAGTTATCTTACTGCACAAGAAAAATCAGATCTAGAAAGAGAAAAAAAAAAAAAAAACAACCTAAGAAGGAAAACAGAATGCAAGCAAACATTCACAGAAAGCATTAAAATGCTATGTTGTGGTCCACACTCAGTTTCCACAGGCCTCTCTCTGGATGTATATGACTATCTTCATCACTGAACAATAGGAACTGGTTTGATTCACATTATTGCTGAAGAGCACCATGTCCATCAGAATTGATCATTGTATAGTCTTGTTGCTATGTATAATGATCTCCTGATTCTGCTCATTTCACTCAGCATCAGTTCCTGTAAGTTTCTCCAGGCCTCTGTGAATTCATCTTGTTGGTCATTTCTTACAGAACAATAATATTTCATGACATTCATATATCATAACTTATTCAGCCATTCTCTAATTGATGGGCATCCACTCAGTTTCCAGTTTCTAGCTACTACAAAAAGGGCTGCCACAAACATTTTTGCACATATGAGTCCTTTTCCCTCCTTTAAGATCTCTTTAGGATCTTAAAGCCTAGTAGAAACACTGCTGGATCAAAGGGAATACACAGTCTGATCAACCTTTGGACATAGTTTCAAACTGATCTCCAGAATGGTTGAATCAGCTCACAATTCTACCAACAATGTGTCAGTGTCCCAGTTTTCCCACATCCCCTCCAACATTCATCATCTTTTCCTGTCATTTTAGCAAATCTAGGTGTGTAGTGGTACCCCAGAGTTGTTGTAATTTGCATTTCTCTGATTAATAATGATTTTAGAGCACCTTTTCATATGACTAGAAATGGTTTTTTCATTTCAAAATTGTTCATATCCTTTGACCATTTATCAATTGGAGAATGGCTTAATTTCTTAGAAATTTGAGTCAATTCTCTATATATTTTAGAAATGAGGCCTCTGTTAGAACCTTTGAATGTAAAAATGTTTTCCCAGTTTATTGCTTCCCTTCTAATCTTGTCTGCATTTGTTTTGTTTGTACAAAACCTTTTTAACTTGATATAGTCACAAT